>PVJX010048235.1:0-11556 GCA_004027295.1 Dolichotis patagonum
GCTGTTTGGACAGATGGCAATCTCTGGGCTGTGGCCGAGCTTAATGAGATTCCCATTGTCTGAGATCAGAGTGCACCCGGCAGTAACAGGATCTCTGCACTCTGCCATCCAGGCTCTTCTCTGGCAACCAAGCCTCAAACTCAGTAAAGCAGGCAGGTGGGAGAACACAGGACCAGACCTGTCTCATGCCGAGACCTGTGTCTCATTGTATCCTCAGAGGCTTGTGCCATTCACTTTTTGGGTGGGGAAACTGAGGCTCAGAGAGATTTCCAAGAACAAAAGGAGGGTCCCAAGATGCCACCAAGAAAAACTGGACTTTAATGTACAAGAGATCAAGTTGCCCTTTGGAGAAATGCCTGTTTTTTTGTTTTGTTTTTTTTTTGCGGGGGGTGGCTTCTGAGTTTTTTGGCAGGACTGTAGATTGAACCCAGGGGTTTTGAACTGAGCTACATCACCAGCCCTTTTTATTTTGAGACAAGATCTCACTAAATTGCCGATCCTGGGCTGGAACTAGTAATCCTCTTGCCTCGCTCTCCCAGAATGCTGGGGTTACAGGCATAAACCACCACACCCAGCTGAAACACTATTTTTCTTGGGCTGCTGTTGGCCCATTTCTCAGATAAGGAAACGGTCTCCAAGAGGTTCAGGAGCTTGGCAGTTGGCAGAGAGGGGAGAGAAGTTGCTGGCTGATTCCAGAGCCCCACCAACCTGTCCTTCCATTCCCCACTTGGCTGCCAGGGACAGGATGTAGACCAGCCCCTTGGTCTTCGAGTCTCTGCTTTTCCTGTGTGGCCCACAGCCTGTGCCCAAGGAGGGTCCCTGTCCTCAGGGCCTACAGACAGAGCTGGAGCAGAGGCCTCAGGGCAGGAGACCAGAATGCAGTCAGTGTCCAACACCAGGCCAGGGTTAAAGCCAGGCAGGCTCCCAGCACCCTCACTTGCTGTCCTGTAGCTAGGGAGCTCATATGGGCCCAGCGCTAGCCTCTGTCCACTCCCTGGGAGTTAGGGGTGGGCAGTGTGGTAGGTGGTCTGCTTATAGCCCCCAGGGGCCAGATGCTTGGGGAAATCTTCCCATTTATTCTGCCCTGAGATGCAGACCTCTGCCTTGGGTTTTCCTTCCACAGATTGGAGCATGAAGGGCTTAGCACTATCCTAACACCAGGCAGTGGTTATCGATCTTACTTGGCATTTGGGAACAGAATGATTCAGTGGCGGGGCACCCAGGCGTAGGTGCAGTTCAGTGGGATGAGGTAGGGGAGCCCCCTGACGCAGATGGCCCAGGGCCCTGGCTCGGGCAGGAATTACCATCACAAGCAGAGTAATGAGCTCACACTCACCAGCTCCACAATACACAATCAGCCCAGGTGCCCAGGGGAGGCTAGGCCAGCCTGACATTTGAATATGAAAAGGGCAAGAAACAAAACAGCTCTCAATTCTCAGAGTGGGGCAGGGAGGGAGGGTGCTGTGCACCACCAGGCTGGATGTCAGACACACACACACACACAGACAAGTGCATATAGCTATGAAATACTCACAAGTGCCCACAAAGCCAACATAGGTATGCACACCCATGCACGTGACGCACACCAAGCACAATTCCATTTTGCCTTCCCATTTGCAAAATAACTGCCCTGAGGCAATGTAATAATGTTCAGTCTACTACCTCAGATGTTCCAGAAAGCTTTTGTATCTCTAACATTTATTTCTTTTTTTCTTTTTTCTTTTTTTTTTTTTTTTTTTTGAGAAAGAGTCTCATTGTGTTCTTCAGGCTGGCCTTGAACTCACTACATAACCCAGGCTGATGCTTGTGCCTCAGCCTCCCGAGTGCTAAGATTACAGGTGTGTAACACCACCACACTTGGCTTTTATTTTTTTATTTATTTTTATTTATTTTATTTTTTATTAATTTATTTTTTTAGGACTAAAAAATAAATCTTGGTCAGTTTGGATAACAGTCACCATTTCCCAGGAGCTTTCCATGCCAGACAAGAGGCAGAGTCCAGGGGTCCTCTATCCATCTTCACCCTCCCTTTGTTCCCCACAGTAAGGAACCCTTAGGTTCTCTAGGAACAAGGCTCCCCAGATTTCCAGGAGACTACATCTCCCAGCTTCCCTTGCAGCTAAGCATGAACATTTGATTCCATCCTAGCCAATGGGAGGCCAGCAAAGAGATAAGCACCACTTTCATTCCAAGACAAGTTGGGGCGTGCTTTAGCCTCACCCTTTGCTCTTCTTCCCTAGCTGGAGAGGGGAAGGGGAGCACAGAAGCAGCCACCTCAAACGCAGCACAGAGGTCCTGGAATGACAGTGTCCCCTTCCAACCCTGGAGCACCTTACTGGGTTTAGAGCAGAAGGAATAACTCTCCGCCTTCCCACGATTCCCACTGGACCCGTTCTGTGTTGCTTAAGCCACTCAGATGGGGTCTCATCATGGCAGTTAAACCTATCCCTGCTAAGACACAGCCAAGGGGACACACAGGGCCCACATGCATTAGGCATTAAGGACAGACCTCTGTGTGTGTGTCCCCAGCTCAGGTCCAGGCATGTATGAGGTGCCTAAAGACATTTGTGAGAGGAATCACGAAGGGAGAGGAGGAGAAAGCAGATCCCTCTTCGCACCTTAGACCTACAAGTCCAGACACCTCTTTTCCTCTCCCCTTGAAGCAACATGAATCTTTCATGTCCAGACCCAACTACAAACTTGTTCATGTATCTCTTTTCCCCATCACAGTGAACAGTACCCCTGGCCACCTGCAGCTCCAAGACACAGTTCTAGGAGGTCACCTTTGTCCCCTCCATCCCCTGTAGCCCTCTCCAAATCATCACAGAACCACTGATTTTGTTTCCTAATTTGTCCCCAACCCCTGACTTCCCACTGTCTCCATTGCTGTGCAACCTGTCCCAGGCACCACCCCTTCTTTCAGGGCTCTTGGTTCACCCTACCTCCCATGTTACTCCACAGTCCTTCCTCCACTCAACAGCAAGAGCAGGCTTTTAAAAATACCAACAGCTAGCATGGTGCTGCATGCCTAAAATCTTAGCACCCAGGAGGCTGGGGTTTAGGAGGATCTCCATGAGTTTAAGGACAGCTTGGCCTACATAGTGAGTTCAAAGCCAGCCTGGACTACATAGCAAGACCCTGTCTCAAAATAAAATAATTTGGGGGTGGGGAGAGGAAACTCATGAACTCTTTTCTTTATATCAAAACCAGCCCCAAGAATTTCATTATAGCACAGAAAGGAGACTAAAATAATGATGCAAGAGATTTCCAGGAAAAGGATCAAAATGAAGAGCCTGAGAGAGAAGACACTATAAACTCACTGAGGAACTAACTAGAGGGCAAAGGGCAGAGAAAGAGGAGAAAGGGCAGAGAAAGAGGAGAAAGGATTCCAAGACAGGAGAAGGCTGGTCTGTAGGCCTTCAGGGCTGTGGGAAGGGTATGTGACAGCCCATCAGCAAGGAGACCAACCATGAGTTTTCCACAGGAGACTAACATGACTGAGAGGTCACCCAGGTTTGGAGGGGCCACATAGGCATCGTATGTGTCAGATAATATCCATGCTAACACAGAACCCACAAGTCACAGTAGATTAAAAATCACTAAAATTTATTTCTGTTGTGTCACTGTCCAAGGCTCAGTGCCACACAGTGCCACACAGTCACTCAGGAATGTGGGGCCCTTCGTGTACCTTCATCTTTGACATGTGGCCTTCAAGGTCACCATGGTGAGTTCTGTCCAGCAGGAATCAAGACATGGAGCATGGAGAGCTTGAAGCAGGGTGTTCCAGCCATGCCCAGGAATGGTGATAGCTTGTCCCCCAATGCCCACATTCCTTGGGCTACACCTCAATCACACAGCCCCAACTGGCTGCTAGGAGCTGGGAAAATGCTCCTGCAGGGCTTATAAGGGAAGACGTGACAGGGCCGTCAGCACTCACTGTTAGTCTCTGCCACAGTCCGCCCCTTAGGCACCACACATCCATGAGTGGCCTGCATCCCACACCTAAGAAAAACTCATTCTGTCCCCAAGGGGGGGAAACCTAATGTCCCATCCAGCCACTGCATGGCCCAATGGCTTACAGACTACAGAGAAAATCTGTTTGTGGCCCCCTCATACATGCACACATGCACATGATGGCTGAGCAGGGGGAAGAACCTCAGTAAGAACTGCTGCTCAGAAAAGGTGAGCACAGCAGCGCATGCCTCATGGGGCAGGGATCTGGAGCCTTCCCACCACTGCCCTGGGCTCTGCTCTCTCAGCGAACATACTGTCCATATGTCCATGACCAAGGTGTACCCTCTCTAGGCCCCTCCTTGCTTCTCTTCTGCCATAGCCCATCTTCCTGGCCATGGGTGAAGGGGCCCCAAGGAATAGTTTAAAGTCAAAGACTCTTCTTATCTCAGGATCATTGTTTCCACATCAGTGCAATTCCTTGCACACCCAGGTGTCCCATGGATTTGCCTTCAGTGAACTCTGTGTGGCAGCAGACACACTCACAATTGAGGCTCTTCCCCAGCCTCAACTGGCAAACCTCATTTATTCCTCTGCTCCCTCTTCTGCTTGCTTCTTCGTCTCTGCTTAACCACACAAGGCTGAGGCCATGGTCCAGAGTGGTTGTCTCTTCCAGTGCCCATACTCCCCTCCAGGCGCGCATGCACACACACACACACACACACACACCATTCCTTTTCACTTGCGCTCTAAGTCAGAAGTTCCTGTCCTGCAATGCTTTGGGAATGCAATCCTTCTTGGCTGTGACACCCCAATCTATTCATTCTTCCCAATGCTCACCCTGGGGCTCCAGGCTCAGTACCCAGTGCTCTGCTTTCTAGGCAATCACCATCAGGGTGTCCTCCAATATTTTGTACTTTATAACATGGATTGCAGCATTTGAAGTGCCCCAAAACCTCTTTCCACACCAGTGCCTCACACTTCAGATCATGATTTTCTGTATCAGACAGAGAAACCTAGCTATTATAACAAACAGCCCCAAACCTCAGTGGTTCACCACCACAAAGGTCTGTTTCTCACTCTTGTCATAGTTCCAGGAAAGACAGCTAAGGAGCTCAGCCCAAATAGTCCTTGTGTGGCCCTCAGGCTGCGTGGGCACCAGCCAGCCAATGAGCAGAGACAGACAATGCATTAGCGGTCGCTGCTCCTGGGCCATACCTGGAACAGGAATATTGCATGTGGGCCTCAGGATTGTGTCTGCCACGTGCCCAGTGGCAGGAGGACTCCAGACTTCAGACTTCTGATATCAGCCCAGCTCCCTCTGCCTGGAAGTCTTCCTCTGCCCAGAACACAGGTTCTGATCCACAGCTGGGACACTTTGCCCAGGGTAGAAACAGCAAGTCCCTATCATGTGCCCGCCCTATGGTCTTGAGAAGCTTCTGAAGCAGGTAGCTTTCCATTTTTCTACTTCTTCCTACCTTGGAAGAAACACTAGGTCCCTCTCATCTCTGCCTTTCATGCTTGGGCCCACATCTTCACCCAGCTGTGGCTGCCACAGTCAGCCTTGCACATCTGTGACCCAGAGCACCTGTGTGTGGCCCCAGTGGTATCATGCAAGCTTTGGGAAGTCACACCTGGCTCACGGCAGACCTCTGCCACATAGGCACATGGGCAAACCCAGAAGAGCCAGGAATGATGTTCTGCTTCAGAGGGACTTATACCCGCAGCAATGAGACCCCTTCCCCTGTCCCTTGGGGACAGTCCTGGGCACCTCTGTGGATGTCAGAGGGTCCCTTCAGGCAATAGCCCCCATCAGCCATAGCTCCCAGCTCACTTCCCCCTTGAATGACAAACATTAGTCCCCCACCAACCTTCCACTCCTGCTCCCTGGGACTGAACCTGAAATAAAATGCCAGGTCCTAACCTCTCGCCACAGGTGGCTCTTTCAAAACAGAGACCCTGCAGACCTACAGGAACCTGGAGTCTTATGGCCTTACAGCTGAGAGACTGAAAACCCAGTAATCTGAAAGCCTTCAGCAAGAGAATCACAAGTTTGAGCCCAGTGTGAGCAACTTAAAAAGACCCTGCTCAAAATTTTTTAAAATATGGAAAGATGAAGGCCCTGGGTTTAATCCCCAGATGTGCAAAAAGCGAAAGAACTGCAAAAAGGAAAAAATGGCCAAACCCCCAAAAGCCCCAGACCCAACTCAATCTAGATGCCCAGCCACACTGGTTTGAAAGTCCTTTCCAGCTCAGAGCTCCACCTGTGGGGACTGTGGCGTGTCTCCTGGAGCAGATGCTGGGACAAGAAGACCAGATCGCAGCACAGCGTTCAAGGGCTCTGGGCCAGGCTGTCCCCCAACCCCAGTGTCTCACCAACACCTTGAGGCTTCCCCCCACAGTAGGCTGAGGGACCTCAGATGGGATGTATTTGGTGTCTTTGCAGAGATGATCAAGCTAAAACGTGGCACTTGAGTGACCCCTCAGCGCAGACAACCAGTCTCATCATCAGAAGAGGAAACTTGGGCGGAGACACTGAGGGACTACCACAGGAAGACACAAGGAGAAGGCGGCTACACACCAGCCAAGGAGAAACCAATGCTGGCCATATCTCGATCTGACACCAGCCTTGGGAACTGGTGGGGGATAAGTCTCTGTCATTCAAGCCCCAGGCTCGGTGGCCTCTGCCAATGTGCAGCTCAGTGGGGACCCTTTTGTCCATCCTGTGTCCCTAGAAACAAGGCACTCACTGTCAGCTGGCCACACCAGGAGACTCCAGAAAAGGAACCGAATATGCAAATGATATGCAAATGAGCCACTTCTAAACCCGAGGCACCCTTTGAGGGGCTGCTGTAGGGAATAGAGGAAAATGCCTGTGAGTGGCTTAGCAACTGTTGGCATGGAAACCAGGCTCCCAGGCACTTAAGGAGACTTCAGACCTACCCAGGACCAACTATGCAAAACATCCCCTCTCAGAATCTTGCTGGCACTCGAAGCCACCACTTCAGTGGCAGGGAGACCACTCCTGGCTACTGGAGACCAATTTCAGATGGTGCATACAGAGCACAGATTCTAGAGATTTGAACCCAAAAGGAACACAATGCGGAGTCTCAGGGGCTGGCAGCTGAATTGTAGCTGGAGATGCATGACAGGCTACCTGCCAGCCACCACTGGGCCTCCTGGTCCCGATTATGGGGAAGTGACTTGTAGTGACCATTCATTGGGGGTCACCATGGCCAGAGACCTGGGCAAAAGGACCTTCCCAGCACACAATGTGTTCCACAAACACCCCACCCTTCCAGAAGAGGAAAGACACTGCTCACAGCTTGATGCACAGATCTTAGGGGCTATATTTACATGTGTTCCAGCTGAAATAAAACAAGTTAAAGCAGAGTGTGAAATGTGAGGACTCCCCCTTAAGGGGAAAAAAACACCTTTGCAACAGCAAATCGCTGGAGCCCGTGCAGCAGCGGGTGAGACAGTTACCCCTCTGAGACAAGTCTCAACTCTTCAGCATTATGAAAACCCAGAGGATTGCTTTGCCACCAAAAATTTATGGCCCCCAAATCATCCCTAACAGACAGTACACATTCCCCACAAGGGTGTCCGGCTGGGGCAACCGCATGCTCTCCAGGGCCCGAACGAGCATTTGGTCCCTAGGGTTTCTGCCCTGTGGGGACCACTGCATCTGTCCTGTATTTCCAGGGGATGGCTTGGGAGACTCCCTGTCCCCCAGAATGTCCCTGTCACCTCCATTCCACCAGTGGTACAGTCAGAATCCCAGCTGCAGGTAGCTGAGGCTGTCACCACCCACCAAATGCTTGATCCTTACAGAGGAGCAACTGGGAGGGGCCGGGGTCCATGGGGAGCCAGCTCACAGCCCACACTCCCATCCTCTCACGCTGTTCTCTCCCCTAGTCCCCAGGGACAGGGATATCCACAGGGAGACTATTTCTGCGGACTCCATAAGGAGGGGCAACAAAGGGAGCACACAGGTTTGCATCAGAAGTGACTTCCAAGAAGGAAAGGATCCCACACCTCAAGAGCCTCCATGGCTCCCCATTGCTAGAGCTTGGCCCAAGGCTCCGCCCGACACCCCAGGCCCCTGCCTAACTGACCACCGTCTGCTGTACACCAGACACACTCCCACGTTAACACCCCCGCTGCAGTACTAGGGTGGAACTCATTGCAGTATTTTGCAATAGAGTGACATCCCTGGCCCTTTGCATTTTATATTTTGAGACCAGGTCTCTGTAAATTGCCCAGGTTGGTCTCCAACTTGTGATTCTCCTGCCTCAGCCTCCCAGAGTGCTGGGATCATCCCAGGCATGTGTCACCATGCCCAGCCCACAGGGAACCCTCCTGTACCCAGAGTCGCCCTGCTGAGGAGAAGAGCAGCCACAGAAATGAGGCCTGAGAGCTTAGGCAGTTCCTTACTGTCACGGAGCCGGAAAGTGCTGGGTGGAGGGCGCAACCCTAGCTGCCCCTGCAGCTGGAGGGCACTGGCTGGCAGGGAGGCATGAGGGCCAGAGAACCTATGCTCCCCTTAGGCTTACTGGACTGAGACGGATGGCAGGTGGGGCCACTGAGGGTCACAGTCCTCTGCATTGAAAGCATCCCCCTTTGGGGCCTGGGGTCACACTCTCCACAGACCCAGGAGCAGCAGCTTTGGGCCCAGCAGGGACAACGCCCGGACCCTGTGGGTGTCGCCATTGCCCAGCCTCCCTGCTCCCTTTGAAGTTCAAAGAATGGGCCTCTCCCTCCGAAGCAGGCAGTAAATCAGGCAAGAGAAAGGAAACTGCCCATCTCGCTGAGTTATGGTGGCCAGAGCCAGACAGCCTGCACCCTAGGACCGCCGGCCCCACCCATACCTGCCCTCTCCCTGTGCTGCCCATGTCTTCTTCCCCCTCCCGGGCTCTCAGGGTGTCTGGCTGGAGGCCCCACTACACCTTCTCTGTCCAGCAGTGGATTAGCTTGCACTTACATATGTCCTGTGGCGGGGAGCTCACTCTTAGGCCCTAACAGCTCTGGACAAAGTTCTCATTTACATGTAGGAATTGGAAGCGGCTTCTTGTGACACTCTCACTTCACTCTGAGTTGCCTTCTCTTCCCCACACATCAAGAGAGCTCTGTAGAGACAAGGGGACCAACAGCTGTGGTCTCTGGAGATCCCAGTGCCTCTGAGGGCACTAAGTGTGGGGTCTAGGTGTGTACTGATGGGAGCCCAGAGATCAGGTGCCGGTGGACGGTCCAAGATGAGGTGTGCTCATGTTAGGGGCAGTAAGTAGGTGTGCAGCCTGTGTGGCACGCGGAAGTGTGTGAGACACAGCCAGGGTGTCCAAGGCCATGGGCAGGTGAGCTGTGACCTGACCAGATGGGACAGCTGTCAAGCAGCAAGGTCCCTTCCCAGTGAGGCTGGAGGAAAAGGTGGTGCAGAGTGGCAAAGGCCAGGCCAGGCAGGGTCACAGCTGGGACTCAGGGCCAGTGCAAAGCAGAAGAGACCAAAGGTTGGGCCCAATAGCCCAGGCTGGCTGCTGCCACCACACAGACCACTCACTTCCTGCCAAGGCCACGCCCTCCTGGAGGGACACAGGTATTGGGGGACCTTCTGCCCCTGCTGTGCTTCTGACCTCCTCAAGTACTCCTGCCCTGGTTCTCGCCCTCTCTGGGCCCATCCAGGTTCTCCATCTCCATGGGAACCATTAGTTAAGCCACTGCCACCTCTTACCTGGGCAACCCACAGTCCTTAACTGGGTCTCAATTGGTCATTCTGGGAGCTGCCACTGTCCCTGCACCTTTCTGTTACATCACCCAGCAGAGACCCACTGAAAACCACAGAAAGACTTGGAAGCCATCACATATGGTGGTTATCTAATGTTTTTTGTTTTGTTTTTCGAGACAGGGTCTTGCTATGTAGTACATGCTGTCCTTGAACTCACTATATAGCCCAGGCTGGGCTCATACTTGTAGCAATCCTCCTGCCTCAGCCTCCCAGGTGCAGGGATGAGAGGCATGCATTACCACACTTGCTCTTTCTTTTTCTTTCTTTCTTTTCTGTAGAGAGGATTGAACCCATGGCCTTCATACTGAGCTACATCCCCAGCCTTTTTCAAAACTTTTTGTTTTCAGACCGAGCCTTCCCCAACTGCCCAGACTGGTCCCCTAATAACATTCAGTCCCATTCAGACACAACCACCAACCAAGAGCCAGAGGTGGACGGTTCCCACCAGACCCAGAAGCCCCACCCTGCTGAGGCATGCCAGCCCCTCATACCCTGGAGAGCCCCATGTGGTCACCCAAAGGCTGCCACCAAGTCACTCTGAGGTCATCAGAGCAGAGAGGCATCAAAGTCCCTGGCCACGCTGTGTGAGTTACAGCTGGTGAAAGACCCCAGGACACCAGCGGCTCCACTGTGAGCTCAGAGGTAAAGGCTTTGATACTTTCAGGGTGGATGAGGCCCTTGGCGTTCTCCACTTAGGGCTTTCAGGGAAAGGGAATCCCATTTGCAGCATGCAGGAAGGACGCGGCTACCCGGGGACTACCCAGTTCCTTGGCCCATCCAGCCTCTGATTCATCTGTCCTTTCTGTAAAGACCAAAATGACCTCTCCTTCCAAATAAGTTGGTTTTGGGGACAGGAAGACCCAAGGAGTGCCAGAGGGTGCACAGTAAGCAACTGCACAGAGAGAAACTGTACCAGACACCACCTCTCACAGAGAGGGCAAGATACCTGACCATGGTCACACAGCAAACGTGCACCAGTGCAGCACTGGGGGCCTTGGGAAACTCTGAGTCCCCTAGGCCCTCTGCATTCCTCTCTGTAAAATGCTGTGGGTATTTTACCCAACCCAAATATGTGTATGACAAAATTCTTAGTAATGAACCCTCTTTTTTTTTTTTTTTTTGAGATAAGGTCTCACTATGCAGTGCTGGTGACCTTGAACTTACTATGTAGCTGGCCTCAAACTCAAGGCAATCCTCCTGACTCCTGGGACTACAGGCATGTGCCACCACACCATGCTCAAACTTGTATTTATTTTTTTGAGCCAAACCATTCAAGGAAAACTTCAAATCATTTTTTTATTTGTACTAGGATCCAAACTCAGGACCTTGTGCTTGCCAGGCAGGCTCTATGCTGTTGAGCTATACCTCCCAGTCATTCCAAATCATTTTTTAAAAATGGAAAAATGTAGTCATTTTCCTCCCTGTCCCCAGCCAAGATACCAGGGACTCCAGGAGCTCTAGGGCTCAGAGAGACTAAACTTCACTTAGGAGCTGAGTGTGGAGACTCCGAGGTGTGGAATTCAGGCTCAGCCACCACCCCCAGGCGCCTGTTGGAAGGAGGTAAGCAGCTTCACCCTGCCAGCCATGCAGGGACCCCCAGGCCTACTCACCAGGTGAAAGCACCAAAGCTGTGGGCTACCGTGCTTCTGGTTAGGACACGGCATGTTGCCAGCCTGCAGCCCGGCTTGCTGGTGTACACCTATGCTGAGCCCATCAGAGGCTGACGTAGGTGGGCTGGGTTGAGTTCAAGGCCAGCCTGAGCTAAATAGTCATTTCAAGGGCAGCCTGGACTACACAGTGAGACCCTGTCTCAAATAACAAAC
>PVJX010048236.1:0-11554 GCA_004027295.1 Dolichotis patagonum
CCCCTACTCTTTCTATTTTTTAGTTTGAGACAGTGTTTTCCTGGGTTGCTAAGTTGTCCAGGCTGGGCTTGACTCCACTGTCCTCCTGCCTCAGTCTCCCAGACCGTTGAGATGACAGATGCGTGCCACCACCCATGTCTTGGAGATAGGACTTTGAAGGGTAATTAAGATGAAATGTGGTCATAATGATGGAGCACTGCCACACCAAGGACGGGCCAGGAGAGGAAGTACATTTCTGCTATTTAAGTCTTTCTGTGGCATTTTGTTACTGTAGCCTGAGCGGACAAAGACAACTTGGTGGGGACTTTGGCTTTCACTCTGAGACCAAAGTCAGAGGAGGGCTTGGGTGCAGACTGACACTTACTCACTTCTGCATTTCTGTGCTCAGAATAGAGGGCAGGGAGCAGGAACAGCACAAAACCTCAGGGGAAGATCTACCTGACGGGACCCTCTTCAGCATCAACGTGGAGCCAACTCATGGATGAGCCAAAACCCAGGAAGCTCAGTGGGAAAAGTCAGACAAGGAAGTACACATATGGTCCAATGCCATTTACACAAAATGTCCGGAGGACACGTGACAGACATGTTCCAAAATGAGATTGTGACAATATTGGTCCAACTCCATAAACTTACTAAGAGTCACGGTTTGGATCAGGAAAGGGGCAGGGGAGGTGGCGGGGAGTATTTGTGGACGTCTTTTGTGTGTGCACTGAGTGAGATTTGCTGATGGATTCAACATGAGGTGTGAAAGGAAGAAAGGAGACAAGGATTGGCTTACACGAATAATTTAGAAAACTTTCTATGTCACAGGCACTGGTCTAAGTGTTTTTCTGATATTAAAGCACTTTACCCTTGTAACAGTGCTATGAAGAATTCCATTTTACAGAAAAGAAAACTGAGCTATGGAAATGTTAAGCAACTTTGCTCAAGTCCATCATTTGGGTGACTGTGGGGAACCGAGTGAGTGGGGTTGGCATTCAGGAAGGTGAGGAATGACCAAGGGGGTTGGCAGGAGGAGAAGCAGCAGTACACGGGGACATTCGAGTTGGAGGGTTCAGACACGTCAAGGAGCCAGAGGTCAACCTAGGTCCGAGTGCAAAGGGGGTTGGGGTAGAAGCAGGAATTTAGAGCCGTCAGTGCTCAGATGGGATTTAAAACCCTGAAACTCACGGAAGACCAAGGGAAGACCTGGAACTGATCCCTGAGGCTCCCCAAATGGCTTGATTGTCATAATGGGGAACAAATAAAAGCATGGGAAAGAGAGTGGCTGCTGGGGGGGTGGTGGCCTGGCAGCCAAAGGGACAAGTGTTTGAGAGGGGGCCTGAGGTCTGGTATGACAGATGCTACTGCTGAAAGTCAGCCACAGTGAGGCTCAGCAACTGGCCGCCAGGCGGATCAACGCAGACCATGGGCAGGCTGTGCCGGGGTAGCGGGCTGCCCTGTGACTTCGCAGCATATGGAGCAGAAGCACATGGAGGTCCAGGAGGTCTCAGGGATTTGAGGACATGAGGATTTCAAATTCTGTGAAGGTTGGGGACATACACATGCCTGGTGCACTGGGGTGGCCCTTTCCCAGGTCAGATGTAGAAAAGATGGCTTTTCCTAACAGTACTCCCCAGTCCAGTAGGAGCCAACCAGAGGGGACACTGAAATTGCCAGTGGTCACCACACCCAGGTGATGGGGTTGGAGGGGAGATGTATCAGTCAGCTTTCAGTTACTGCAACAAACACTTGAGGTAATCAAGTGTTTAAAGAGTTTAAAGAGAAAGGTTTGTTTTGGTTCATGGTTTCAGAGGTTTCAGTCAATGGCTTTTGCTTTAGGGCCTATAGTAAAGAGCACATTGTTGGGGAGCATTTGCCAGAAGATGTTGCTCACCTCATGGCAATGGAGAAGCAAAAGAGCGAGGAAGAGAAGAAGCCAAGGTCCCAATATCCCCTTCAAGGTCCCAGCTTCCTCTCCAAGGATGTTACCTTCTTCCATAAGGCCCTGCTTCCTAAAAGTTCAACCACCTCCCAGTAGCACCGTGATCAGGGGACCAAACTTGTAACACATCAATCTTTACATACATTCAAGCCTAAACTGCAGCAAGAGGCTTGGTGTGGAGCCACTGAGACAGCTGGTCAAGAAGCCTGTCTTGAGTCTAGCTCTGGGAACTCTGGGGGCACGTCCGTGAGCCATAGGGATGAAAGGACCAGGAACACGGAGGCATTCAGGTCCCTTTGCCATGGACCTTCATGCCAAAACACAAAACTGAAGGCAGAAACTCAGACCTATCTCAGGATGGAGGGCTGGAGATGATAGGGCCAGAGCCCAAAGTGCTAGCCATGGGACACCAATGGCAGCAGTGAGTGACAGACATATGGGGCTATGCTGTCATGAGCCACTTGGTCATCTGTCCCAACCTCAGGCCAAGAAATACGTGAAAACAAAAGTGCTAGATTCCAGACATGAGTCAGCACACAGGAGAACCTAAGTTGATGACTAAGCCTCCCTTGGTCTAGTAGACAGAGATTTGGTGAACTGACACAAGTTGAGTAATTAATTGGCCTCATTTGGTCTCGTCTGGACCATACAGATCTGGTTAACATTTGAGATACAATTAGGGGTGGTTACATGTTTCCCTACTGACTCTGCTTGCAGGAGGCTCTTTTTGCATTACCTGGTGGGGTGTGAATTACTTCATCTGGTTTATAGAGTGAAGTGCAGACTCTGTATTTTCAGCTCTGCAGTGGGTGGAGAAGAGTAGGCGGGAAGCCCTAAGATTGGCTTCTGGTAATCCCATGGCAATTTAGACAGGGGCAGACAGGCAGGCTAGGTGACCTGAAAAAAAGAATCCCATCATTTGAGTTTGTTAGGGCTGCCACAGTGAGGAACCACAGACTGGGTGCTTAAACAACAAAATCTGTTTTCTTACAACCCTGGCGGCTAGAAGTCTGAGATCCAGGGTTGGCAGGTTGAGGTTTCTCCCAAGGCTCCCCTTCTGGGCTTGCACATGGTGTCTCTACGGGGTCCACCTCTTACGTGTCTGTGTCCTGACCGCTTCTTATAAAGACGCCAGCCACACTGGACTAGGGCCCACATACATGACCTCACGTACCCTTATTCACATCTTAACCGCAGCCCTAGATCCAAATCCAGGCACACTGAGGAATAACGGGGATTGGGGTTTCGAAAGGTAATTTCGGAGCAGGGTGGGGGGACACCATTCGGCTTATAACAGCATCCAATCTCAAGATTCTGAGATTCCCGCTCCCTGTTTGTTCACTCCCTATGAACTAGGCATGATTCCCTCTGGACCTCAGTTTCCCATTTGCTTTGCCTCCCTTAAGGGGGAACCTCAAATTGGTCAATGTACAAGGAATAGCTTTACAAACTCCACCGCAGGGGATCTCAGAGGGACCCTACTTCCTAAGGGGCACTTTGGAAATCTGCGCGCATGGGTCATTCCTATAGTTGAGGTGCCTGCCCCTTGACAATTAGTGGATGGGAGCCAGGGAGCAGCACCGAGACATGGCGGACAGCCCCAGGGATGATGAACAGCCCCGTATTACTCATAACTTTCTAGTGTCCTCCGTGCATTCATATAGGTGGAAAAAACATATAATCATGGGAAGCCAGAGTTTAATTCTATATTGCATATAAACAAAGAACAGTGGGCCCTTTTGATCCACAGGTTCTACTTGCACAGATTCAACCAACCTCAAGTAGAAAATAATAGCAAAACATTGTGTGCACAATGGATGTGTACAGGCTTGTTTCTTGTTGCCATTCCCTAAACAACATAACAGTGGTTTACATAGTGTGTACATTATATTAGGTATTATAGGTGACTTAGAGAAGATTTAAAGTATACAGGGAGGTGTGTGTGCATTACACGCAGATATGGCACCATTTTAATATAGGATTTGCACATCTCTAGATTTTGGTATCTGTGGGGGAACCTGAAGACAATCCCTTGAGGGTACTGAGCAGCATGCATTCTTTTTGCAAACTGTAAATGTTTACTTTTCACAGGGCTGTGCAGCCCATTGGATTGAGAGAATGTTGTGTCTTGTTTTGTTCAGAATGCCACTAGAAGTCATTCACCAGTTTAGAAAACATTTTCCTACAACACAGGTTAGAAAATGGGTCTCTAACCGCTGCGTGGCACAAAGGGGTCTGAGTTCCCAGGTGGCATTGTGCTGGTGTGCACAACCAGTTCTGCAAGGAGGCGTCTGCCTCCCTCTGTCTTCTGGGATAGCTATGACATACATGATCTGAACTTCCCTTCTTTATAATCTTCCCATTACAGCCAGGGCACTACACATTTTCTGGAAATGATGAGTTGAGTATTTATCCATGAATTCCATTGAAGGACAGTAGATGCAGTGATAAAGATATTTAAAATGAGGGTAATTAGCCAGGGGCTGTGAAATCATCCCTGAAGTATCACCCAGGTGCCAGCTTTGGTGGGGTGGCCAACAGTGGCTATTTTGGAGGTCAGGCAGGCTTTAGCTTCCTGGAGTGGCTGGACCTGAGGCAGCCCAGAGTGATGTGATTGCAGGGAGCCCCCTTCAGAGGAAGGGGACTTCTTAGCTTTTGTCATTTTTCCTGCCTCAAACACCAGCAAGGTGCTGGCATCACAGTGTCCACTAACCAGGACTTTAGATGACAGGTTGATCACCATGGAGGCCCCTGGACTTCCGTTGCCCTGTTTGCTGGCACAGGGGAGCTAAGGGTAAGGATACATGGATGCAGGAACAGCTCCTCTGAGCCCAGTTACCTGTGCCAGGCAGCTGGTAACAGCATGACAAGCTAGGTCGCCTGGAGGCACAGGCTGGGACAGACCTCTGGGGACTGGGTCGTCATGGCAATGTCACTGGGTGGGAGCATCAGCTGGGCAGGCCACTTGCCTCCCTAGACACTTGTTTGTGTTCCAGCTTCACTCCCAGCCTGGAGCCGCCCTCGGTCCCACCTTGGGGCCTCGGGTTTAATTGGTGGCACAACACGTAAATGAGTTCTGGCTCCCCGGTGACAGCCACCCTCCCCTGGCGCAGCCACTGAGCAGTGGATCCTGCCCCCTCCTTGCTCCCTGGCCCAGGTTACTTTTTCTGGGCATGTCATTCTGGGTGATATGGCAAGTCTACCAAGTCAGGCCTCCTTGGTATTGGACCAGAAGCCTCTGTGCGCATCTCTCCGAGGGTGGCTCTGCCTGTCAACACCCACTGTTCACAAACCTTCTCAGTTATACCCTCTTCCTTTCACCCATCATATCCCTTGGGACTTCAACCGAGGGGCCCAAAATACAAAGTCATGCCCCTTCTTTGACCCCCTCTCTCGCCTGTCTCAGCTTGCTCCAGGTATCACTGCCTGTCCGCAGGCAGATTTCCAGGCCACACTGCAGGCTGCACGAGCCCTGTTTCTGGAGATAATGCCCTGGAATCGGTACTGTGATACAAGCTCCCTAAGCATCTCTATGTGTCTGGGAGCCTCTGCTACAGAACAATGTCCTAAAGCCTTTATGGCACCTGTGACCTTCACAGTCAGACTCTGGTCCACCTATCCAGCCTCTCTTCTTGCAATTGGACTCCTACATTCGCCATTGCTCCCCACATCACGAGCCCTGCCCTTTTCTCTTCCCTCTACACCTGCTCTTCCTTCTGTCTGGAGGAACCCTCCCTCTTCCTCTTTTAGGACAACGTCAGATGGCACGTTCCCTGGCAGCCTCTCCTGAGTATCTGTTCCCCAGCACTATGTCACAGCATGATTGTAATTCTCCCACCTTGCTCTGCCCTCTTCCTTTAGCCCTAAAGAGCACTGCCCCCTCCAGTGCTGGCCCCCAAAGGACAGAGGAAGGTATCTTATTTATCTTTAAAACTCAGCAACAAACGCCATTCCTGGGACACAGTGGGTGCTTGGCAAATATTCATGTAAGTTTAAGTGGTCTCTAGGACCCTAATTTCCCATCTCTTCTTAATTGGGGTTCTGTCTTCAGTTGCCAGGCTTCATTTAAACCTTGGTCATTAAAAAGCAGTTCCTTTGTTTTTTCAGTGAGGCTCATATTTAGCCAAAGAGATTTATTCCTCCAATAAACGCCACTCTCCAGGCAGCCACATTCATCTGCTTCTCCTACAGAGAAATGAAAGAGAAGCCCAGGATGCACCCAGAACCCCTGTGTGGGTGAATGCAAGAAAAGGGGCCAGAGAAACTCATTTAAGTCTCACTGCCAGCTGGTGATCAAGGTTGCTTCCCTGGCATTTGTCTCCTGTGTTTGTTTGTAGGGTTAAATGAGATTCTTGGTGGTGTGTGGGGGTGGGGGCATCTCAGAAAGAACTCTTTCCTTTGTTCCATTGACAGCTTCAATTTTTAAGATGAAAAACGGAAATCTCAGGTTTGTGTTCTAAGCTGGTGGCTCACCTGTCAAGCATGCAGAGATGACAGGAATGGCTGTTAGCAAACTCATAATTCCACTGGGGCCAAGTTGGTCAACAGGCTCTGTGCTGCGAAATTCGAGCTGGAGATGATTTCCAGTGCCTGCTGACCTAAGACTGCTGAAAAATTCTGCCTGAACAGGCGGTAAGGTTGAAGCCCAACTGATATTTTTTAGGACACTTATCTCTCCATTTCTGTTTTTCCTAACTGAGAATTTCATGTTTCTAAGGATTCCTGCTGCAACACTATTTTCAGATGCAAACCCACTGACCTAGGGAAGAGGTCTTCCTATTCTCTGCCAACTGATCTCCATCAGGATTCAGGGGCCCTGGGAGAGGGAAGTATAGTATAGTGCTCAGTTTTCCATTGCTGGAACAAACTACCTGATACCTGCAACTTGGAAGGAAGGAAGGAAGGAAGGAAGGAAGGAAGGAAGGAAGGAAGGAAGGAAGGAAGGTTTATTTTGATTCACAGTTTCAAAGGATTCAGTCCATGGTGGGCTGTCTCCAACACAGAAACATCATGGCGGAAAGGTGAACAGAGGAAAGCTACTTAGACTATGGCATCTGTGAAACACAAAGTCAGGAAAAGGCCAAATAGGAAGGAGGCAAGGACCAAATATAGACCTTAGGTCAAGAGTCATCCATTCATCTCCTGGGTGTCTCTCAAGATGCAAGCTAACAATCAAACTCAGCCGTCACAAAAGGCAAACGCTGAGTGGACTAATAGTATGCTGAGCTGGCACAAACAACAGTCTTGCTCCTAAACTTCTGAAACTTCCAAATGGGAAACAAACTTTGGAGATCACCTTGTTCAACTCTTCCATTCCATGTTTGAATTCTCTTTGTGACATCCCCAGCAAACGATGACTATCTAGCCCTTCTGTGACCACTTCTAGTGCAAGAAAACTCATCTTCCTGGACAGCTCATTCTGTTTTGATATTGCTCGCTTACCAGCTTTTTCATATGTTAAGGCGACATCTACTTACTTGTCTTTTAGGGGAGGTCTTGCTGGTGCCTGATCACTTAATGCGTGAAAAGTCTTCAAAGCTTTGAAATTTTCCTCTTGTCTAGGTTAATTATCACTGGCTCCTACATACTACCTCTGTGGGTGATGGGAACCCACATTACTTGTACACTTTTAAAAAATGTAACGAAGATCTATTTGAAGGGAGCTCCCCAGTGGCATAGCTCACATATATCTCTCCTGCATGAGAACTGTCATACACAGCCATCATCAAACCAAAATGGTGACTGCTCCTACCTTAGGACATGGCACAGTGTAGGGCACATTGAGATTTTTAAGTATTTCTTAAATAGATACAAAATGGTGGATGAGTTGGTTGGATGCATGGTTGAATATGTAGATACGTGGATGAATGAATGATTTAGTAAGTGGAGGAAGCCAATTTGGAAATATGTAGACAGTTAAGCCATAATCTATGGAACCTCTTCTGTACCAGTACTGCACTGGGTAGAAGTACTGAGGAGAAAATGAGGTGTTTATCAAGATGTATAGTTGGAACTTTTATCCAAATGTTGGATACAATCTGACCCAAACCTGTGAAAAATTTTCCTCCTCTCTGGAGCTAATATCTATTGACATCCGTTGTATAGCAATTCACCAGCAGCCTCAGCAATTTAGGTTTGAAAGAAGTCAGAGCTAGTGGGTATATTAGGTATATTAGCATTCAGTGGGTCATGCCCTCTATTTTACAGTGAGAAGCTGGAGATGGAAGTGATTTACCCAACGTCATACAGAATATTAGTGCCAGAGCCAGTTCTGTGGTCCTGTCTCTCTACTTCCTGTCTAGCACCTCTTTCCAGTATGCATTTGTTACTCAGACATTATTTTAGTGTAATCTAAATCTCCTGGGTATTTGCTTCAAAATGTCTGTTCTGCCTTGACCTTGTAGTCCTGGATTTGAATGCCATAGACAACATCCACCCTTTCACTCAGGATCTATCTCTCATGGATCAAGCTCTATGCCAGGTTTTGGGGGACAAACAAGACATGGTTCCTTTCATGGAAGAATCTAGCTGGGGAGAAAAATCTATACTAAACAACAAGCAATGTGCTCATCCTATAAAAGGAACGTGGGTAACCAGAGGAAGGAATAGCTATCTCAGTTTGAGGACACAGAAAAAGCCTTCCAGCCTTGATAAAAATTAAGTTTTCTCAGTCTCTTTTTGTTGCTGTAATAGAACACCACAGGTCGGGTGATGGATAGTGAGCTGAAATCTATTTGGCTTGTGGTTCTGGAGGTTGGAAGTTCAAGATCAAAGGGCTGCCTTGGGTGAGGGTCTTTTGCTGTATCATGATATGGTAGATGGTATCACATAGGGGAGGCATAGGAAGGGGGGGTCAAACTCATTCTTTTCTTAGGAACCCAGTCCTGCCATAATAGTATTAATGTATTAGTAAGGGTTCTCCCCTCTTAAATCTCCCACTCTCAATACCATTCCAGAACATAAACTATGGAGGACACATTCAATCCACAGTAGTGTTCTTAAAGAGTTGATAGGAATTTGTGAGTAGGGGAGGCATTTGAAGCAGAGAAAAGCTATTTGCTAAGACAACAAGCTTTAAACAGTATCCATCCAAGGTCCGGGGCCAGGTATGAGATGTTACTACGTATATGAACCAGAGCCACAACTGAAAAAGTTTCCCTGAAGGTCCACCAAGAAGGTTGTGACACGACCTTAGCCATTCCATGATTGTCTGTTCTTATGTCCTGGTGAAATTCTGAACAACAGGAGCCTGGAAGTGAATCCATTTCAGGACAAATTCTTTCACAAACCTCATTAAAACTTAGTAGTTAGCAAGCTTCCTGTCTCACAACTGGTCACAGGATGCACAATAATTTGCAAAAATGATTTAATTTTGTTTGCCTTTCATTTTGACCATTAGTATGGAAGATAAACAATTCTGCATGTGTGCATATTATAAACAACTTTGAAGTTGTTCTTTGAAGTTAGTCTCCCTGGGTTTTAATGTGAAATTCACAACAACCTCTGCGGAAACCACTACAGAGAAGAAGACGACTTCATGTGATCTAAATTTAAAGATAGAACAGATCAGACCTGTGATCAATTTTCAGAGACTGTTGCATACTTGGGTTGCAGCAACATTAAGGAGAAGCTTGTAAGCTACCTAACAGAACACTTAAAGATTCAATAAATAATAAATAATAAATACAATGCCACTGTCAGAAATCTTGATGGAGGTTGGAGGGAGCCAGAGAAGTAATTTGTGCAATAAATCCTGTGAATTCCCATTGCTTTTTTCCCCTGCAGACAGGCTAAAAATAGAAGCCTCAAATAAACATATATCAGCGGTAGAAAAAAAGAAAATGGGGATTTAGAAGGAATTGCTGCTTGATGGCCTAAGTCGACAGTATGGAAATGCGAATCATGATTTCAAGCACAGAAGAACCAGCATATTTCCTCAGGAGCCATATTGGATTGGAGGAAACTTCTAGATGGGTAGTTGGGGAAAACGTTGCAGTGCTTTCTGGAAACAAATCAAAGTGGACAAAGTGAAGACCCAGGGAATTACAAACATAGTTTCTACTTGGCTGATGTTTTCTGGGCATCCTTTGATCTGAATTCTCGATTCACAAGCAAGGCCATCTCAGTTCTGACGTGTGAATCATCTGCCTTTCCCTCCCATCACCACTGAAGACCACTGATGACCTTCATGTTGGTGAGGTCAAGGGACACTTGTCTTGTCTTCTCCCCTGCTGCATGTGGCACTGTCTTTGATCCTTCCTTCCTTAGAATTGGCCTCTCAACTTTCAAGACACCTACACCTAACATATTTCCTCCTACTTCTTATCCCTATGTTCTGAGGATCTTTTTCCTTACTTGTGCTGCATACTGATGTTTCCCAAGGGCTAACTCTTCACTCTTATTCACATACTCTGCACCTTTGAGAACTTTACATTTCTGTCTGTACCCAGTGTATGTCTTAGCTTATTGCCTTCAAATTCCCTCCATATCTATGCTGTTTAGTACAGGTGCTACTGTCCTGTGTCAGCTCCCTTGTGCCAAATTCTTAAAATAAAATTGAATGAATCATTCATTTCATCATTCACGTAAATCAAACTGTAAGGGCTTGAAGGCTGTTTACGACTATGATGTCAGGCAACTGAGCTACAGAATATTTCTCCCATCATAGAAAGTTGTTGGATAGCACTGTTCTAGTTTTGGCTACCTGAGTATTCCACAAGTACCTTGTTATAGTTTATATCTTGATGCTCCCTAAGAGCCTCAAGCACTCATAGATGGGGCTTTTGCAGGATGATTGGATTATGAATATTTATAGATGACTTGCTGTTGGGAGGTGGGGTCAGGTCAGAAGATGTAGGGTACTGTGGGCATGGCCTGGAAGGTTATTATCTTCTTTCTCAGCTCCTCTCCTGACTCACTTCTTCTTTGCTCTGCCATGAGTGAGCAGCATGCTTCTGCCATGCCCTTGTGCCACACTGTCCTGCCTGGAATGAAACCTTTACAAGCTCTGAGCCACAATGAACTTTTTCTCTTTTAAGCTATGGGTGTTGAGTACTGGGCTCAAGGAAGAGACTGTGACTAACATACATCTCAAACTCATTATATCTCAAATATATTATCTTTTTTAAAAATTTTTAATTTTATTTTAAAAGGGAGTAAAATTAAACAAAACAAAACAGAACAGAATGGGACATAAGAAAGCATAAATTTCAAAGCTAGACAACCAGAGATCTTCACTATCTGTCATATTGTCTCTTGTTTTCTTCCAAATGGTTGTCCTTATTTTTGCATGTGGGGAGCTCATACTAAATAACATAGCCAATCTTTTCACAAGATGTGTAGTTCACTGACTCCCACTTGCTAGGCAGGGGGGAGGGGAGGGGGAACACGGGATGGGGGACAGGACGACATGAGATGTCTGATTCTCAGCCCACATGCAGGCAGGATCACAGTTGCCCCCCAGAGACGGGAAGAGTTCCTTGTTTTCCTGGCACCCCGAGTCAACCGCATGGTGCAGGTCCCAATGTGCCAGGGTCTCTCTCCTTCGGGCTGCCGAAAGTCTGCCACACTCTCAGCTGCCCCCAGAGAGGGGGGAGTTCCTTGTTCTCCCGGCACCCCAAGTCAACCACA
>PVJX010048237.1:0-11552 GCA_004027295.1 Dolichotis patagonum
GTTGTCTACTCAATTTATTTTGGTGATTTATTTTGCTGGTAAAATCTTTTCAATAAGACTAGATTCAAGTTGTTGATTCTTTCAAATATTTCCTAAGCAGGCTGGGTGTTATTCTTGAACTCTCTACCTACACTTATGACTTCAAGATTTCTACCTTCTTTCTCTTACAGTAAATTTAGAGATTCTCTTTTAATATTTAGGACTTTGATCCACTTTGGCTTCAGTTTAGTGCATGGTGATGGACATGAGTCTAGGTTTAATCTTTGACATGTAGACAGTCAGTTTTTCCAGTATCACTTATACAAGAGTCCATCTTTCTTCCACTGAACTTGAAAAGTAAAGGTAGTTGAATATGTTTGCAGTAGTGCTTGCACCTTCTAAACTGTTCCACTGGTCCTCAAGTCTGTTTTTTGTTGTTGCTGTTGTTGTTAGTTGGTTGGTTTGCTTTTTGCCAGCACTATGATGATTTCATGACACTAGCTTTGTAGTATAATTTCAAGTGTGGGATTGTGATACCTCCTGCCTTGCCTTTTTTCTCCCCAAGATTGCCTTTGCTATTGTACATCTCTTCTGGTTCCAGATGAACTTTTGGAACATTTTCTCAAATTCTGTTAGGTATGCTAAATCACACCTTTTATAATATAATGAAAAATATGAAATACTCAGGATTCAATCTTACTAAGTAAATAAATGATATCTACATTGAAAAGTACAGTACTCTGAAAAAGAGAGACTGAAGAGGATATCTGAAAATGAAAAGATATTACTAGTTCATGGACAGGAGAAATGCACAGCGGAAATGGCCATAATACAGAAACTTTTATACAAATTCAAAGACGTTTCAAACAAAATATCATCAGTGTACCTCACAGCACTATACAAAACATTCATAAAATTCACTTGGAACCATAAGAGACATGGAATAGCAAAAACAATTTTGGACAACAAAATCAAGGCAAGGGATATTACAATCCCTAATTTGAAATCATACAGCATAGCTATTGTTATTTTAAAAGAAAACAGCATGTCAGTGTCAAAAAAAAGGCAGACTTGGTGATCAGTAGAACAGAGTAGAACATGCAGAAACAACTGCAAATACAGTCATATACAAT
Organism: Dolichotis patagonum; assembly: GCA_004027295.1. Taxonomy (NCBI): domain Eukaryota; kingdom Metazoa; phylum Chordata; class Mammalia; order Rodentia; family Caviidae; genus Dolichotis; species Dolichotis patagonum. The sequence continues at coordinate 1,113 of PVJX010048237.1, forward strand.
CTTTGACATAAGGGTCAAAACATTTTCTTTGGCAGAAAGATAGTTTCTTTAATAAGTGGAACTGCAAAAACTGGCTTTTCCAATGCCAAAGACTAAAACTAGACCCATATCTCTCACCATGCACTAAACTAAAATGAAAATGGATCAAAAATCTAAATATTAAAATTGAAACATGAAATCTAATGAAAGTGAGAATAGGTAGAATCCTTGAAGACATAGGTAAAGGTAAAAGCTTCATGACAAACCCAGTGTCACACAAAATACTTCAAAATGTCAACAACTGGGATCTCATCTTATTTAAAAAAAACTTCTTCACAGAGAAAGAAATCATCAACAGAATGAAAAGATAACCCACAGAATGGTAAAAATAAGTCTTACCCAGTTATTCTTCAGACAGGAACTAATATCTAGAACCTACAAAGAACTGAAAAAAAATCAGATACCCACCCCAAATTTAAAGACCCATTTCAAAGATGAGCATCTGAAATAGATACTTCTCAGAAAAAGTACAAATTTCAAATAGATATATTGAAAAATTTCAACATCATTGGTCATTCAAGAGATGCAAATTTTAAAAAGTTAATATTTAATCTCAAGAAAGAATGGTTCTCTTGGCCCTGAAGCAAGGCCAGCAGATTGTTATAGCTACTGGTTTCAAACAGGAGCCTAAAGAGAATTTTTTCTGTGGTCTGTTGACCATTTCAGAACTTTAGAAATGTAATGGTCAATACATCAGAAAGAAATAGTGAGTGTGGCAGACTATCGGTGGCCCACAGTAGAGAGACCCTGGCAACTCGGGACCTGCAACATGCAGCGACTTGGGGTGCCAGGAGAACAAGGAGCTCCTCCCCTCTTGGGTGGTGGTGGCTATGAGTGTGGCAGACTCTCAGCGGCCCACAGGAAAGAGACCCTGGCTCATTGGAACCTGCAACATGTGGGGACTCAGGGTACCAGGAGAACAAGGAGCTGCTCCCCTCTCTGGGGGGCAGCTGGAAGGTTCACAGGAACCTTCCAGCATGCAGGCTGAGAATCAAACATCTCATGTCATCCTGTGCCCCATCCTGTATCATGCCCCCCACACTGTACTTGACAAGTGGGAGCCAGTGAACTGGACATCTTGTGAGAAGATTGGCTATGTTATTTAGTATGAGCTCCCCATATGCAAAGATATGGACAACCTTTTGGAAGAAAACAAGAGACAATATGACAGATAGTAAAGATCTTTGGTTGTCTAGCTTTGAAATTTATGCTTTATATCCCATTCTGTCCTGTTTTGTTGTGTTTAATTTTACCCCCTTAAAAGAAAAAAATAAAAATAAATTAAAGAATAAAAAAAAAGAAAGAATGGTTCTCCTCAAGAAATCAACCAATAACAAATGCTAGCAAGGCTGTGGGATAAAAGGAATCCTTCTCCATCTCCTTCTAGTGAAAGTGTAGACCAGTGAAACTATTGTGGAAATCAGTATGGAGATTCCTCAACAAATGAAGACTAGAGTTTCCATTGAATCCAAATATTCCTCTGCTTGGTATCTTCCAAAAAAGAATTAATATCATCATACCATAGTGATATATGTCCAACACAATTATAATGGCACAATTGAAACTGCTAAATCTTGGAAGCAGCCTAAATGCCTATTGAATGATGAATGGATTAAAAATGTTTTTTTACATAATGGAGCACAACTCAGCCCTAAAGAAGGATAAATTTGAGACATTTATAGGTAAATGGAAACACCTTGAGACTAGAGAGTTAGATGAAATAAATTGAAGGAACACGTGTAAATACTTCATTGTTTCTTGTGTGAGTAACCAAACATGTAAATATGAACTAAAATAATAATAAATACTGTTTTTTGTTTGTTTGCTTGCTTGTTTTTGAGAGTACCAAGAATCAAACTCAGGACCATGTGATTGCCAGGCAGGTGCTGCACCAGTTAGCTATATCCCTGGCCCCTTATAATAAATATTGTGAAATAGAAAGCTATTGTTGGAAATTAAAGGGGAATGGAGGGATGAAGGGAAAAGAAAAAATTAGAGAATAAAGATAAAACAGAAACAAAACTTTGTAAATAGGAGGGGTTGGGAAGGGAATGGGAAAAAAAGGAATGTAAGGTATAACAGTATAGTTATATGGTACCTATGATTAATGTGATAATTATGTGTATATAAATTGTACCAATAAACTAGTAAAAAATCAACTATTGGTAATTGTACCAATAAACTAGAAAAATTAGCCCAAATGTCACATTCAATAATTGGTTCAGAAGTTACTCATTGATGTCATATTTGCCTAAGAAACATCAGTTAACCAGCACTTGACATATTTATAAGAACAATGAGGAAAATTCAGAAAAAACTGTGGCAAGTTTAACATAGAAAAATAGATAGTATAATTGCTGGACTTCAGAAGCATATAACATTGGTCTCCTATATGGTGCAGGAAAGCAAAATAGTATTGATACTGTCAACATTACTCCACTATGAAGCAAGGTGTGTATGTAATCCTAGCACTCAGGTGGCTGAAACAGGAAGATTCTGGCAAGATATCAAGAGTATTCTGGAGAATTCTGGAGCAGACCAGTGAATAAATAAGTGAAGTATCCCAAAATCACCTAAGAAAATAAGCTAACAAGCAAGATATCAAGAGTATTCTACTAACAACAGGAAAACAAAACCATGAACTATCAGTGTAAGTGATACTTATGACTGGAACATGCTATTCTCATGTGTGAAAACTGCCTTAGTTGTGAAAATTGAAGTAGACAATATTTTTGTGGTAGAGTATTATTTCTATTTTTATTGTAAGTCATACAGAATTTTTTCTCTTGCTATATTTAAGAATTAGTAAGCAAAGAATAGATTTAAAAAATGTTAATGTTTATTCTAAATATATATTTTATATTTGGTTTTTAATTTTTAGTACTAGGAATCAAACTCAGGACCTCATGCTTGTCAGGTAGATACTGAGCTAAATCCCTGGCATATATTTATTTTACTGATATTTCATTTTCCTGACAAGTGTACATTGCATAACATAGTAGGAAATTCATGAAAAAAGAAAAATGCAAGAGAAGTAACTGGTATGCCTTGCCAAACAGAAGAGGAAAGCTAAGAACATGTGAGGTTAATGTGAGCAAGACTTGTGTCTGGAACATGCTGTTGTCATACATGAATACTAATTTACATATGATAATTGAAATGAAGATTATTTCTATGGTAGAGTTTTGTTTGTTGGAAGCAGGTAAAAAATAGAGGTTGAAAATGTTGATGTTTTCTATTTCCTGACTGTCATGCTGTGAGCAAGCATCCTCTGCTATGTCCCATCACCATGATGCTCTGCCTTGGAGCCAGTCAGCTATGGAATGAAACCTCCACAAACTTTGATCCAAAATGAACCTTTCGTCCTTTAAATCATGAGTGGCAGGTATTGTATCACAGTGATGAGACAGTAACTAAGAAAATGCCTGAAAAAAAAAATCATGTGTATGAAACCAAGGCCAATAACTAGTATGAGCAGTTGCCAGCCATCCGAAAATCACAATTGCACTGGACTCTGAGTGCACTCATTACATTTTACAAATGTAATATTTTATGTTATTGATATTTTATTTTCCTATTAACTACATACTCCCTAATATAATACTCATACAATTAAAATTAATAATTCAATATTATAATAACTCCTAAAATACTTTTGAACATAAATAACCCAATAATGTGCCTTTTCCAAAAATTTACCTTGCTGCTCTTAAAAGAGGCCAAGTACTTTGCATCATTAGAGTAGAAAATAGGACTTGAAGGCATCTCAGAAATAAAATCCCCACTCATCATAAACTCAAAGACAAAACTGCAAACTTTCCAACTGAGAAAATATCCCTAGAGTCCCTGATATAAAGGATTCCCAAAGGAATTTATTTCCTTGGATTTATTTCACAATTTTTAATCATCCAAGCACTCAGGGACCATACAGCCATAGTTTGAGAATATCTGACAGATGCACACACTGGCATCATCACTTGATGTGTGTTTTTCAGTAATTTTCTTAGTTACTATCTCACCGCTGTGATACAATACTTGTCACTCAAAATTTAAAGATTTATTTTGTTACAGTTTTTAGAGGCTTCATTCCATAATTGACTTGTTCCAAGACAGGGCATCGTGATAATGGGGCATGGCAGCCAAGAAGCAGAAAATGTGACTAAGGGAGGAAAGGGGGAGATAGATCCATCCAAGCTGTGAATTCAACAATCTATTTCTACTGACTATGGCTCACTTTCAAATATCATATTTAGCTATAACCCAGTCACATCCCAAAGCTCCAACTATGAGCTCCACTTATAGGAGACTTTTGATGGGATATCTAGATATAATCTATAATAGGCATGCCAAATATGTTTTGTGGAGGCTTCCATGTAGATTTCAGAAAAAGGCTTGAAGAGTTAAGCAGTATACCCTTAAAAGGGCAGTTCATGGTACTGTGAGACTAAAGCCAAAAGTGCAGCAGATAATCTACAAGTTGGAGACACTAGAAAAATGTCATATTTGCTGAAGAAAGCTACAGAGAGTGAGTAGAGCTAACCCAAGAGAGAGGCCTTGTGAGCTGCCACCAGCTCACAAGGGTTACCCAAGCCATTTGTCTCTCACCACAACCTGATCCCAAGTGCTGGATATGGAACTACAGTATGTAATGTTTGCCCTGGTATTTTCAGTCTTGGTTTGGTCTTATTTCCATCTATTCCCCTATTTCTCTATTTTTATTTGAGAATATTTACTATATGTCATTGTATTTGGAAAATATTTCATATTCTTTTTGATTTTTTCAGTGATTAGCAGCTAAGAGTTTGCCTTGAGTCTTAGTGAAGGATTTGGGCATGGACATTTCAGCAATGTTCAGACTGCTAAAGCTTTCAGGACTTTTAGAAATGAACTAAATGCACTTTGCATAATTAAATGGACATGTGTCATCTGGGGTAATAAAATATGGCTTAGATCTAAAATGTTTCTCAATGGACTCAACTGCTTTTGCAAGTTGATTGGAGTGTGACGTTTTTCATATTCATTGGCGTATTAGTCCATTTATGAGTTCATAACTTACTGTATTGTTCAGAGTTGAGGCTTAGTCAGAACAGATGTGTCATGGTGCATATGAGCTAGAAAGTGTTATTCTTCTCACTGGCTCCTCTCCTCTCTCTCTGCTTTCTGGTCACCATGATGTGAGCAGTTTTCATCCACCAGGCTCTTCATCATGTCATTTCTGTCTTGGTGTTGGTCAAATATAGATAGAACTCATTGAATCTCTCAGCCAAAATAAATGTTTCTTCTTTAAATTCAGGGTGTAGAATAATTTGCTCCAAAGACACAAAGGGATTATTACAGTGAGCAAGGCCTGAACTGTTTCATCCTGCCATAAGAGTTCTTTTCTAATGAATGAAAATTCACATCTCAGAACCTCAGAGGCAAATAAATTTTAACTCCTGAATTTTCCAGCTCCTTTTTACAGTTTATATATCTATTATCTATATAAGGCTTTGGACTCCATTTCAGGCTAAGAGTCTCATTCTGTATAGCATCTTAATACTTATGTATTTTAAGTACAGGAAGGGAATTTGCCAGTCAATTATAGCTTTCTGACTGATACAGGAATTGCTCCCTTCCCTGTCCCATTTTTCCTGTAACTTCTTTCCTGTCTTTCATTCTATCCTGTTTTCCTTCCTTCCTTAATTCATTTTTTCTATCATCTTTTTTCCTTTATTTTATTTTTTCTCCAACATTTTTTTCCATTTTCTTGATCTCCCTTCCTTTTTTCTTCCATTCTTCTCTTCATTCTTTTTTTAAATTTTAAACAAAGAGGTTTATTTTGACTTATGCTTCTGAAGTTTGGAAAGTCCAAGCCCTGGCACCAGTCTCTGATGAAAGCCTATGCTGCATTTTATCATGGAAGAAAAACAAAAGATAGAGTAGCATGTGAAAATGAGCATACAGGCAGAAGAGCAAAGGCAATGTCAAGCTCACTTTGTCACTGCTGTCATGAAAACTAGTTCATTATGTTAAATCACACTAATCTCATCATAAGGGCTGAGCCTCCATGCCTTCATTACCTCATTTTTGTTTCATTTTAAAGGGAATAAAACTAAACAAAATGAAACAGAATAAAGCCTTATTACAAAATAATAATTGTGACATAGGACTTCAAACAAGATAATAGGAGGCCAACAACAGATACCATAATGTCTCATATTATCTTCAAAATAGTTATCCACACCCTAAGACATAATAAAATCAAACAAAGCAGAGCAAAATAAAACCAATCAAAACAAAACAATGAAGGAGATACAGGATTTCAAAACAATATAATAGGAAACCATCAATGACTACCATAATATCTCTTGTTATCTTCAAAGTTGCCCATACCATGAGACATAATAGAATCTAAAAAAACAAAACAGAATACAAACAAACCAAATAAAATCAATGAAAATGATACAAGTTTTCAACATCAGTGCTGATTACCACTCCTTAATGATGGCTGGTGGGCCCGTGGGTTTGTCTATGTTTAGTTTCTTCTTCTGGTGTTTATAATTCTGCGATAATATCTGCTTTTCATCTCATAGATATGATGGGTATGGACCTGATCTTGACCTTTGAATGTGGAAGCTGAGACTGGTCTTCTGTTGGTGGAGTTCTCCAGAGTCTAATTGCTGTCTCCTCATTGTTGCTGGTCTGACTGACTACTTCACCTTCCAGAGGTGTGTGTGTATATGTTCACTGGGCTGTTGCCCTGGGTCTTGGGTTTCCATTGGTCTTAAACATTTCCAGCTGTCCCATCCTGTAGAATGCAATGGGTGAGACCTGGATCAAAGGCTCACTTTCTTCTAGGAAACCCACCCTCTGGGATTCAATTGAATGGCACAGAGTGCAGACTCATTCCCTTCTAGCTGGCCTACCCTCTGAGGTGTAATTAAAGAGCACAGAGAATGGACTCACTCTCCTCCAACTGACTTGCCCTCCAGAATGTAACAGGCATAGAGCATGGACTCACTGTCTTCCAGTCAGCCTGCTTTCTGGGATGTACTGCATGTGGATCACAGGCTCGGATCTTTACAATTTCCTTCCTTCTTTGTGCTTTGCACTTGACTTGTTCTTTTTCTGAAAGTTTTAGGTGCCACATTAGGTTGTTTATTTGTATTCCTTCCATTTTCCTGATAGTAGATGTAGTGGTTGATTGATTGTGTCAACTTGAGACATCTAGAAATTTAATTAAATGGGTTTAGCAACTCTATACCAAAGGGTTTAGAAGAAGACACACCCTAGCATGGCTCATCACCTGGAGATATAAAAGGGAAGGAGGAAGGATGAATGCATTCCATTCTTGGGAGAAGCTCCAGTCTTCGCCTTTGGTTGGACCTCGTCCCCTGGCTTCCAGCGTAGACTCTTCAGCTTTCCGACATAGATTCTTCAGCCTTCCATCATAGAGCTTTCAGCCTTCTGCCACAGACCCATCAGCCTGCTGGTGTGGACATGCATGAGACACTAAGGTGAACTCCAGACCTTGGATTGACTCCTTCGACCTCCAGTGTGTAGCCACCCTCTGCACGCTTCTTCATCCGACTCTGTGGCTGACCATCATAAGCCAATTTTGTTATTTCTTTTACATCTGTATATCTTGTGTTATATCTGTTCTCTCTAGTAAAACCCTGACTAATAGAGTAGAATTCACTGCTATAAATTTCCCTTTGAGGACTGCTTTCATTGTGTTTCACTGGATCCAGTAAGTTGTATTTGCATTTTTGTTCAATTGTAGATGTTGTTTAAAATCTTCTTTAATTTATTCTGTGACACATTGATTGTTTAAAAGAGTGTTATATAATTTCCACACATTTATGGTGTTCTTCTGAATTTTTTGTCATTAATGTCCAATATTTTTGTGCTATGGTCAGATAATATGCATGGGTTATTTCAATTCCTTTCCATTTACTTAAGAGTGCTCTGGGGGTTCGTATATGGTCCATTTTAGAGAATTACCCTTTTTCAGCTGAGAATAATGTGTATTCTGATGTTGGGCAGAAGACTCCCTGCACACCTACTAGTTCCATTTGTTAGCAAGCTTGATTCAGTTCTGTTATTTCTCTGCTACTGTTTTGTTTGGTTGATCTGTCTCTTTGTGACAATGGGATGTTAAGTTCCCCTGTTATAACTATTATCACTTATTTGATTTTTCATGTCTATTAAGATTTGTCTTACATAGTTGCATACTCTCATATTTGGTGCATATATATTTATGATTGTAATCTCTTCCTCTTGAAATTTACCCCTAACAAGTATGTAGTGATTTTCTTTATCTCTTTTGAGCATTCTTTGTTTGATGTTCACATTTTCTGAAAACAGAATAGCTACTCCTGCTTTTTTGTGTGTTCCTGTTTAATGTAGTATTGTTTTCCAACCTTTGACTTTTACTTTATGAACTTCCTTCTGAGTTAAATGTGTTCATTGGGCACAATATATTGTTGGATTATGTTTCTCAATCCACTCTTCCAGTCTGTTTCTATTTATTGGTGATTGGAGACCACTTGCATTGATGGATGTAATTGATATGTACTTAGTTATCCTTGTTGTTTTACCTTTCTATTATTGGTTTTCTATTTTTTCTGTTTAATTATTTGCTCTGATTAGTAGTGTCCTGCTGGTGTTCTTGGAATTATAATTATATTTTTCTCTTGTCTAGTTTATCTTTCAACACTTTGTAGTAATGGTCAGCTAGCAGGGACCCATCCCCTGAGTGTTTCTTTGGGGACTTGTGCCTGGCTGGGTGGAGTTAAGAACCTCTGGGACACAGTAAGTTAGCAAGAATATACCAGAGTGTAGCACCAGGGCCTTGTCCCTGGCTGGGTGGAGTTTGGAACCTCAGACCAAAACTGTTCTTAATGAGATAAAATTTTGCTTTCCTGTTTTCAAAACCAGTGGTTTTTGTCAGTATAATTCAAAGATTTTTCTAGTACCTGGCACAAAATAATTACCCATCAAATATTTGTGAAATGCAATGAGTGCTGCCTTCTCTGATATTATTTTGCCAAATTATTGTATAACTTAAACATGTAGCCTTGAAACATTTTGTCACACTAATTTATCTAAGGAAGCATTCTGTATATTTTCCTCTTACATCTCTGATTTCTTTTTCTATTCTCCAATGTTTCTTCTTTTTCTATTAAAATATCTATTGAATGACAAGAGATCTGTCCTATGCATTCATCTTTTCTTACCACATTATTTCTAAGTCATTATCCTCAGCCATGATTAAATGTTGATATTTTCCCAACTAATTTTCTCAAGCTCAGATTTTCTTCTAGGTGGCTAATTAGTACTTACCATGGGTTATTCTACATTAGCTGCAAACTCAGCTTGTTCAAAACTTAGCTGTTCCAAATTATTACCAACTTCCCAGATCTATTCCTACTATAATGTCTGGAATTCACTAAAGGCTACCTCCATAGTGCCATTTATTCAACCCACAAACATGTTTATTGTTACACATAAACATTATGTTTGAAGTTGATAAGGCACTACCTCACTTATAAGATCATTTTGAACGTCAACACTGATGAACTGCATTAATAGTTTGTATATTTGTATCTCTCCATAAATTGCCTTAGGTACTGGATAAGAAGCTACAGCTGTTTATATTCACTGCTTCCTCACAAAAATGCAACTCTTGTCTAATTATGATGAAAATAATAAACAAATCCCCCAAAACAGCACTCACAAATACCTGACCATTTCTCCTCAGAACTCTTGCAGTCATAAAAGTGTGTCTGAGAGAACTACTATCATCAAGAATCATAAGGAAATATGATGACTAAATATCTCTTGCTTCTGGACATAGAACACTCTCTTCAACATTTTTTCATCCAGTAAACACATACACATCTTCAGGTCTTAGCTTGATTCTTTAGGAAAACCCTTCTTGATTCCACAAGCCAAGTTGTATCTGCCCCCATACTTTTCCAGGCACTAACTCATATAATGATTTTCTCAGTGTATGTATCCTTTTGTAAGATTAAAATTGCATTTGAAATGGAAAACCTATCTATAGCACCTGTTGTAATAATATCACACAGATTATAGACTGAAAACTGATACACACAAGACAAATTTGAAACACTAGGTTTCAAAGAAATTTTTATTGGAACACAAGTATTACCATTCATGTATGTATTTTTATGACTAATTTTGGATTACAATAGAACTGAGTATCTTCAATGGAGATAAATATGGCCCACAAAGTCTAAAATAAATGCTTTGTAGTCCTTTACATGAAATATTTACCTACCATGCTTAGAATATTTCCTAGCATATGGTGGGTCCCAAATAGTCATTTGACAATGAGTTTTTTGGTAAAGATACATCAGTTGAGGAAAAAAAACATATTTTTAGTGTTTAGATGGT
>PVJX010048238.1:0-11554 GCA_004027295.1 Dolichotis patagonum
CAAAGAAAAAAGTCACAATTTAATTTCTAATTTATTGCATTAAAATATTTTCTTTAATGTAAAAAAGTCCTTAAATCTCTGGATAAAAATGTAGAAACAGAAAAAGCTAAAACGAAATGGCCACCAGAAATAGTTGACAAAACATTTAAATGATGGCATAGGGAAACATGGGAAGATACCCTACCCTCTACCAGTTCATCTGCTGGGTAAGAGACACAGAAGAGCTGGCTATATGTGTGGGTGGATAGAGAGAACATACCTAAGTTACAGATTCAGCAAAATTTAATTTTAGGCAACTGCATTTGCATTTCGTACTCTCCTGGATGCTTGTGACCATGTATCATGAGATAATTTAAACCTCTTTCTTATCTAAGTAAAAGAACAACTAAATGGACAGAAACAAAAACAACCTGAAAAAGGTGAAGAGGTTTAGATTGTTGCAGTACACACTTCATACTGAAGACACAAAGGTTCTGAATTATTTTGTTTGGAATAAAGTGACAACAAAATGTACAAATGTGGGTATGACTATAATAAACTTCTAGCAGAAGGTTGAACTCTCTATTGTAAATTATTTTGCAATTCAAACTTACGTTAAAGGAAATACATTATAATAAAGGATGTTAAAATAACTGAAAACATTCATTTAAGTGTTATATTTTAATGCTCTTATCTTACTGATAAAAATATAGTCTGTTTTCAAGATCAATGGGACTAGTAAAAAAAATTATAATATATATCAGGAATAGGGAAAATGCAACAAAATTTCAGTTAAAAGAATAATAATGAGAGAGTAAAAATCTTGCAAACAGAACATTATTGTATAAATTATAGAATTATGGTTTAAAAATAAAATACTGCTATAAAATATAATTTTAAGTAGCATGTTGATAGAATTGCTAGACCTATATTTTGATGAGGTGTCTCCCTCTTATACACTTTTTGTTCTTATTACAACTGTGTACTTTAGTCATATGTGTTTATAGTACATTGTTTCCAATTTTCTATTATTTTTTCTTTTTTCATGTATTTCTTTGTATTTTTATATTTTTATCATTTTATTTTTATCATGCCTTTGTATTTATAGAAAAACCCAGAAATTATACAGAAAATTAAAACAAAACAATCAAACAAATCACAAATTAGTTGGGAGGCAAATGACATTTATTGAATTTATACCTTTCATTTATTCATTTTACCCTTTTATATACCATTTATTTATTTTACCCTTAATAAAAATTTAGTACCAGTATGCAGCAATGTTAGCAGAGTAATATGCATGTATTGCACTTACTGTAAGTAATGTACAAAGTATTAAATAAACATGTATAGTATACCATAGGATTAATTACTATATATATATATGTTTTATTATAGTCATCTTTATTGGATATATGTATTTTGGATACTACTGTGAATGGGTTTAGTTTCTATCATTTTCAAGCACTTTAACATAACATTAGTGAATAGATAACATAATTATGTTGGATTGTTTGTTCTCATTAGTGCATATGCATTTGCATTCATTCCTTGTAAACTCAAGAGTAAGTGACATGGTAGGGCAGAAAGTATAGTCAGACAATTCTGAAAAAATGTTATTTTATTATGACGTCAATAATAGCACAAATGCTTTTTTGTGGTAAATATCTAACTCTGTATGTCTCATTTTGTTACAGATAAACTATCATAGAATATAATATTTAAATAATCTTATCAGAATTACAAAAAGTGCATTTTAGGATGCATTCTTCTAAATTATTTCCAGCAAGTTTGCTATGCACAAAGCTTTGGGCTATATACTAAATGAGACAATTAAGTAATATAATGCATTGTACTATTTTCCAGCTCTTATATGTAAAAGGCAAATAAACAAGAAGCATACCTTAAAAATTTCTTTTTTATTTGCTCATTTCAAATGACAAAAGCCATGAAAGATGCCTCATTTTTGCTATTCCTTTAAATTTCAAAAGTCAGTTTGATTTTGAAATAAAATGAAATAAATAATAAAGATTTATGACATTTAAAAATCCATATAACATTTAAGGACAAATATTTGTGATAAAAGAAAGATTATAGTCACCAGCACAACCAGTTGGTTAAGGATGGCGTGTGTGGTGAATTCAGTTGGTGAGTGGTGAAGAGTGTTTGCCTGGATATTTATGGCAGAAATCAGACACTGTGCCACTTAAAATGGGCACTTGGTCTTGCAATGACTCACCATGTTCATCTGTATAACAGAAATGGTGTTAATACCTGTCATCTTAGGGTACTTTTGATTTTTGTGAGTTAACATTTGAAAAGCAAGTGTAAGATTGATCAGCAAACTGTGTTTGCAATTTTGTTAGAATTGTGATGAGTAGAGGACTAAGAAGTAACCGTGCCTTTTTGAGTCTCTAGAAGCCTCCTGAGATCAGTCTGTACCACGTTAACCACAGCAGATCTAGTCTTGAGGGTGAGTCTGGGGAAGAGCAGCTTGACAAAATCTGACTTGTGAAGATTTTTTTTTTTTAAATAAAATACTGGGTTGTAAATGCTTTTGTGGAAGACAGCACAATTTAACAAATGTGAACCAAATGAATCTCAAGTGGTATTCCAGATTCTACCATAACAGATGTTGAAACATTAAGAAATAGCCCCTTGAGAGTCAGTTTTGCACTTAAAAATAAAGTGAATTTTTAGGCAAACTCAGCATTAGTGGGACAATGTAGACTTTTTTTTTACTACAATGATTTCATAAATAATAGCTCTAAATATAGATGGAGATTTTATAAAAGATTGTTTTAGATAATGTGCTTTACAGTGAATAATAGTCGTCTTAGGTTAGATGGTCTTTCAAAATTAAAAATTCCAAAAGAAAGTATATTGATAAATTACTACGAATAGGAAAAACATAGAAAAACGGAAATCTATTTACAAAATGCAAAGGAAAAAACCTTGCGAAGAACATAAAACAAAGACCCAGTACCATAATGTCTATCTCCTCCATAGAACTGATAAACCCCAGGCAAGGCCAGAATTTCTTATTTAGTCAAGCTGTAAACTATGCTGAACCGCACAGGTCTCTGGGTCACACTTGCAAATTACTGCCCCATTTCAGGGTATGTTTCTGTGTTCCAGCAGTGAGCAGTTTTTTTTCTGGAATCAGGTGGGCCAAGAATGAAGCAGAGAGAAGCAGGTAAAGGACCAATAACATATAATATAAATTAGAAATATTAATTTTAGGCAGGCATTTTGGAAATTACCTACAAAAACTGCTTTAAAAATCTGCCCCCTGCCAATGCAGACCAATAAACAATGCACCCACTTTGGAAACTGGGTAAATGCGTGAATAACAAGAGGTGACAAAGCGAAGTAGTAAAACCAGACATGACTGTCATGTAGGAAATCATGAATAAACATAGGCAATGTTTCAATGATATTTAAGAAACTGAGCAATATTTGAAATAATATATGAGAAAATGAACTCTATAAATATGCAAGTTCACATCAATTAAAAATAGAGTGAAAATGATAGAAGTGCAGTTACAGGTAATACATTAGATCTTGTTTTCATGTTCTGTAATGATTTAGGAACAGCATGTATAATTTTGATGTAATAATCTAGTTGAAATAGTTGCATGGGTAAGGATTATGATACCTTTTCTCAGTCAAACATTGTGAGAACCACAGCTGACACTTCTATAACAAAAGATAAGTTAGCAAGGAAAGGTGTAGCACATTTGTTTAATCAAAGCTTCATATGGCATGGAACGTTTCAGAAATAAACCCTTAAATACTCATGAATGTCTGCATTTTTGCTTAGATTCACTATAGAGTTAACAGCCATGTAGAAATGTAATTGGGCAAAAGTGTCTGATCAAAAGGCAAGAGACAGAAGGACAGTAAGGCTTGTTCAGATTCTTCATGGACGCTGTGTGGCATTCTTTCTCACAGGAGGGGCAGAACACCTTAGGAATGAGGCAGTGCAAAAGACCTGGGGAAAAGGGGACAGTGACCTTCCTAGGTTTTTGCTTTGGAGGAGAGGGCTCTACTTTCTGTTACTCACTTTGGGGAAATGGAATTCTAGCTCTGCCCACTCATTTAGGAAAAAGACAGCGTCATGAAACAGGAGATCATGAGATGGTTAGCAGACTTATTTTCTGAGACCACTTCTGAGCCCTTCTAAATCCTCAGTATACTAAAATGGCGTGTTCTGGAGTGTCACTTTCTTAGTAGCAACAGAGTCAAATGTAATTTTCCATGTCTATAGCCAAGTGTTTACAATCATGGTAAATTTTATATATATATATATATATATATATATATATATATATATATTATATAGACTGAAAATATATATTTTAGGGAATATAGTGGTTTTATAAATATCTTCAGATGAATGCTTTTGCAGATGATTAGACTAATGAACAAATGTATATTAGAGTATGTGATTATTATACATGTTAAAAGTATAAATACATATGAAAATAAATATATATGTCTTGCAAATGTGTTTGTATACTATGTAATAAATATCCAATATTTCTACTAAAAACTGAAATGTTGTATGCCAGTTTTATGAGAATACATAAGATTAATGACATGTTAAATAGAAGATAAGAAAAATTTTGTTTTATGACATTGTTTTTTAAGTCATTTTTTGACATAGTAGATAAAAAATACTTGAAAATGTGGAAAACAAGTTCATGAAAAGTCCACTCAACAAATATTCTACTTCAAATGCCAGTTCATAAAGTTTTATTTCTGTTCCTTTAAAACATTTTTTGATTATATGAAGACCATATATAAAATGTATGGGTTTAGAGTTTGGGCTGAGGTTTAAAAAGCTCACTTTCAAAAATACATTTCCAGCTGTCCAGCTGTAAATTTCAGAAAATAACAGTAATGTCCAGCTGTAAATTTCAAAAAAGGACAGTAATGACAGGATAAGGAGAGCCTTTTATGGTCAGAAAACATCACTAGATTCATCTCTTAAGCCTACTAAATTTGGAAGTTAAAATTCATGTAATAAAGCAACATATTTGGTATCTTGGTAATGCAGGGTTATGAATCTGAGTGTAGACTGAGAGAATAGGAGCCACTGATCTTGGTTAAGTCTCCCAGGGAGGTAGCCATGAGATGCTCAAGTGCCAGCAATCAGTTACATCTTCAGTCTTCATTTCTGGAAAAAGCACCAGTCACATGGATAATCTCTCACCACGATTAAAGTTCTTTTATATGTAGGAAAAATAAAACTATGTAGTTCTTGAAATGCAATTTTTAATGACTATAATAGTTAATGGATTTTTTTTTTCAGTGTTATCTCAGGGATGTCTAGCCCTAATCATAGTGCACTGGTCTATTTTCCTTTCGTGGGACAAAATATCTGACACCCAGAATTTAATAGCAGATACATTTATTGTGGTTCATGATTTCAGAAGTTGGGTGGTTCCAAGGCAGAGATACCATGGCAGAGGGACATCAAAGAAGGAAGCTGTTCAGCAGTGGCTGGGCAGAGCACAGGAAGGAAAGAAGGAAAGAATCTAAGAGGAAGAGGGCAGGGATCAGATTTAGTTTCCCAGATCATGTCTGTGTAACCCACTTCCAGCAAGTAAGCCCCACCCCACCCCTTTAACAGGTTATTTAACTACGAATTTCTCAATGTGCCAGCCCCTCCAGGAGGTCTGCAACAACATAATCCAGTCAACAGTCTAGAAGTCTATTAATCCAATCAAGTTGCCAATCAATGTCAGACTGCACATCCTGGAATCCACGAAGAAGATATCACACTCATGATTTTAAGGTCTGTGTTAAGTCCACACTGAAATGAAGAGATTATGCTGGATTATCAGTGTGGGCCCTGTGTAATTATGCAAGACCCTAAACAGAGACATTTATCAGGGAAGTGGCTGAAGAAAGGTAAGAAAGATGCAAAGCACAAGAATGACTTAACACACTTTGTTTGTTAGAAGACAGAGAGAATGCAATGAAAATAACTGTTGGTGTTTTAAAGAGCAGATTTCCTTAAAACCAACAAGAAAAGAGAAATCTTGGAACTTGATTCTTTTCAGATCTGCTATGTGAGAACCTTTCCTTCCTGACATTTCGATTTTAGCCTTCATAGAACCCACCTGGAACTCACCTTGGTATACAGACCTATAAACAGAGACATGGGTGTTTTTACGAATTGACAGAATTTTGAAGATTTAGCATGAAGTGATGACAAACCCAAGCTATCATGTAAGATATGCCACAATGAATGATTTAAATGTATTATTTTATATTATATGTGCAGTCGCATGTCTTGTGACGATAGGGATATGTTCAGGGAATGCGTTGTTAGCCAATTTTGTCATTGTGTGAACAACACAGACATAGATTGAGCAGATCAATCACTCCAGGGGGCCTCTTGATGCCATCAGTAGACAGTGAATGAGACATGTGCAGCTACCACTGGCACATCACACCTTGTTTTACAACAGAAGTGTTTAATAAATAAGATATAAATAAATAATGATATATGTTATGGCGCAAGAGGTATTTCAACCAGTAATGTAGCCATTTATTATCATCACATATATCACTTTCTTCATCATCTGTATTACTGCTGTGTATTATCAAATGTACTATATTGTATGTGGCTGGCAGCACTGAAGGTTTATTTAGACAAGCAGTACCATGAACATATGAGTAATACAGGGTGCTACAGCATTACAATGACTTAAATGTCACTAAGCAAAGAGAAATTTTTTATCTTCTTTGTGATCGGATTGAATATTTAGTATCTTGTTAATGGAATTATTATAATACATAATATAATAAATTATATATTATATATTATAATTTATAATATATTATGTATTGATTATATATTATAATATATAATGCATAATATATACAATACAATATATACATATATATATATACATATATATCTGAAGAAGTTAATGAAATTAGATTTCCGTAGTATTTATATGAACTGAAGTTCCATATAGGTACTGCCAGGTATACTGAATTTCATTTTATTTCTTTAATTCCTTTCTGTCTTGTCTAAGAATCTAGAGTTTATAATGCCTATTTCTTCCCATCTTACAGGTATGCAGATGATATGTTCTGTTATCACTAACATTTATTTTTTTAACAGGAGACTGGAAAAAATATTTAAGAAAATTGGCTATTGAATATTCATTTATTTTATAGGTTAGTATATTCCTTTCTTTATAAAATAATTTGATGAATATGTGTGTATACATAGATATGTATGTATATCATAGAAAAACAGTTCAGTGTACTATAAGAGCAACGAACTGGAAATCTGTCTTTACAATCTGAGATTTCTCTCCTTTTCCTCTGTCTGTATTTCCATATCTTCACTTATTCGTTTTCCTACCACTGTCATTTAGTGGGGAAGAGGAGAAAAAAAAAGAAAAAGTAGAAAAATGAGAAATATATCAAAATAATAGCATAATAAATGTTTTATCAATGTTTGCCTAGAATTATAATTTGTATATATAACTGATGAAACATGTTATTTTATGACTGGGTTATTGAATGGCTTATTTGCTCTATAAACTTAGATTGCTCTTATTTAGATTTTCATTGAACCAGTTTCAACACAATTTAGAAAATTGGACAGATGATTTGCAGGTAAAGGATAATAATCCTTTGAGACATATGATTTAAATTTACAGCATATAAAGGATGTTCTTTGATTTATCATCTTGTAAGATCTACAAAAGATCAGATTAGCTTCTCCATCCAAAAGTTCTATATGTTATATTGTCATTTCCTAGCCCTTGGTGTCTATCTCTAGCCTCACATCGTCTTACAGTTTTGTTTCCTTCTACATCAGCATCTGTGCCTCTTATCATGTAATCGCTGTTAGTAATTACTTCAGCTATAGCTACTGTTTTGGGTACCACTAAAGCAACACAGATGGTGGCCCTGACTTATCTGTGACCTCAGATGCCTCTAGATGCTGTTTTTTTTTTTTATTGTATTGTAATGCATTATTATCTCCTAGTGAACTCTAGATTGCCAATTTCTTTCAAAGTGTAGGATGTCTGTTTGTGGTATTGGGGAAAATGCTGAAGTTAAGTGGAAGCAAATGCATCTATATTCTGCCTGGAAAAACATTTTTGAACCAGGGCACATTTTTTTCACTTCTAGCTTATTAGGTCAGACAGTTTTCACTGCTTAAATGATCTGTTTCAAATATAGTGTATATTTTCATTTTCTACAGTCATATACATGTAATATGCAGAAATGTTGATCTGTTGGTGAGTAAACACATTTCAATTGTGATCATGAGATTTAAGAAGATGTGCTTAGAGGTATATGTATTTAGATATTTCAGCTATTTTACAGTAGTTGGAAATTTTTTTTTTCTCCTGGCAACTACATAGAAAACTTTTAGAGGACTGTTTATTTTTACTCAGTTAGGACACCAATCACCAATATATGTATCAGAGGTTTTCCTAGAAATGCTCTAAGACTGTTACTGTACTTAAGTATTCTTCCTTTTAAATACAATTTTGCTGGTTAAAATATTTAGTATTTTGATAAATAAGAAATATATTTCTTCCAGCACTGTTTCAAGATGCACAGATGCAAGATGCAAGATGTACTGCTGAAGATGCACAGATACCAAACAAACTGTATGGTAAGTTACAATGGAAGCTCTCTTCGGTACAAGTTTTAGTTTCTTGAATGATATCTTTATAAGACATGAAACATTTGTTTTCTGTTCTTAAAAACAAGGATGTGAATATATATTTTATTTCTGTTTTTCCATGCATTCTCTACTCTCGTCAACATTTTATCATACTGTTTACATTTGCCAAGATGTATTTTAATGCATTACTGCAATAAATTATCACGCTGCACAACTATACCTTAGAACATATGTCACATTGCAATTAATGCTTAAATCACTTTTCATTTGGCCACCCAAGGAGATCTAATACATTTTGGATTTTTAATTCATTGTGTCATGAAAAGCTTTTATCTGAAGGCTTTAATTACAAATAAAATATTTTTCTAAAGAAATACGACGAAACATGTTTACATTCTAGATCTCCTAAAATTTATCTGAATCAAAAGAGTTGGACACTTAAACAGCTACAGATATATTACACCATCTGTTTTTTACAAATATTAAAACAAACGTAAGGTAATCAATGCAAATAAAGAATTTCTGTAGTTTCCTTTTCTATTCAGTTTCCAAAGATTTTTATCTTCATTTGCGCTGATATCTTCAGCCTTGTTAAACACTGATAATCCGTGAATTGCAACATGAGTGTTGTCCTTTTTTATGCTACATGTGCTGCACAGAATATGCATGAATTGGTACTCAATAATCAATACTATGAAATGTAGTTGAATCCATTCACTGACATTAAATAAAAGATTATTGTCAAATTTTTATGTCAATTATTTCCTCTGTCATGAGGACAAACTTCATCCAAAACTTTGCATAAAGTGACCTTTAGTCTCACAAAACCTTTTAGCATTTGCACTGAGTTTCCTCTTCCTTCATCTGAGGAAAACACAAAAGCTACTCTGATATCTGGCTACTGGGAGACACAACAGCTGTCATTGTATGAGTTGGTTATCTGAAAAGAGAATGCATTTGAATTTTTATTTATTTCATTGGAATTTTGGGCCCTTTAACACCCCTTGCTTCACAATGGCATGATCCGGTACCATTTTAAGCATATTGTATGTATTTCTGTTTTATTTAGAATTGATTAATCAAAATCATCTACCACTTTGATTTCTTATTGACTGTTGCCTGTCTTCCTATTTTATAAGAAAGAAAATTATGCTTAGAAGAGTTACTTATGCCCTTTTAATAGAGTCCAGAAACCCAGATTTTCTATTCTGCTCCTTGGTTTCAGAATCAAAAAGTTAACGGTAACAGTTTCTACCTTCTAGTTCTGTGTAACCGAGGTATAATCCCTCTTTGCTATTTATTGGAAAGACGCATATTTAAGGAAAATAAAGAATGAAGTAGCCCTTAATAAACTTGTCAATTGATAAATAGAAAGTGAAACTTTGATTCCTGAAACTTCTGGGGCCCTAGAAATATTTGTTCATGATTTGCTAGCATTACCAAAAAACAGTGTATAAAGTTAATGAACAGATCAGCAAAAGATTCATCTTCCAAAAGCAGTACCCTGTGTGCCAGAGACTCTCATCTTCAGATCTAATACTATTTGTATAGCCTATCTGATTTATTGGTAAGTAACTGCTGAAGGAATTAAAATATTAAGACACATTTGCTCCCCACCACCTCAAATACTCTTCATTTTGCCACATTGCTTGGACGACTTTTCTAAGCAGAGCATTCTGATTTGATCACATAAATACAGAAACACAAGCACAAACATCTTCACGTATATGTCAGTATACAAGATCACATGCAACTTGTCTAATTACTTAGCTTAGTCACCTTACATAAATTTCTTTGGTCCTTCATAGCACAGTAGAAACTGAATGTATCTTTTCCCTTCATGCTCTACTCTCCTATTCCAACTTCTTGTGGCTAATGGGCCCATGACTACAAAACTTGCTTCCAAGGTCACCTTGCCCCAACCTCTTCTGACTGTGAAGGCTTCCCAGGTAATTTCTTACAAGGACTTTTAAAACTGGTTTGAGGGAACCACCCTGGCAATTCAAAATGACTTCATAAAGATCTTTACCTTAATTACAACTGAAAAGACCAAATAAGGTAATTTTCACCGCATCCAGCATTTTCCTAATGATGTGTTTAAAGGACCTTAGTTTTGCTATCACATCGACACAGTCACTATTGAGCCAAAATGATTTTTTCTCTGTACATACTAAAAAAATAAACAGTGAATAAAAATTGGTTTTGATCCAAAACAAAACATATAAAGCTTTCAAACTTTTCAAAAGGAGGTTTCTTATAAATTTCAGAAGTAGACACTGAAAAATTAGAATCAGTCTCTGGAGAACTGGCCAAGAACAGAATCCTCTAAATGTGTAAGTGTAAATAATTTCAAAGAAACCTGGAATGATATAAAAATATTTCTCAAGTTGACACAATCAACCATCACAATAGTTCACCCGTTGCTCTGAAATCAAAAGTGATTTTCCCTTTTGCATATCTGACTCCCTAGTAGCATGAAATACAAGATTAAGGAGATACAAAAGATATAGACATAAACCAGAAATATCATCAATTAGCAGAGAATGTTAGCTGAATATGAAAATTTCAAATATGTCCCCAAATAAAGCTGTAGGTATACTGAGTATATATTTTTAATTGATATATTATTGGTTAACAATATATTTTATTATGCTTTCTCAAATTTGCCTAAGCATAAGAACTCTCAAGAGTGTGATTAATTAAGAACCATAATTTCTATATCAAATTTTATCTCTGGTTATTTCTTTCACTTAACCCTGTCTAGCTCTGAATTATAATAAGTAATAATATTAAAGACAAAAATGAATGTTTGGTCTTTAAAATGTGCATTGGTAATATCTGAAGATAAATGACAAGGTAATGTGTGCATATATATATAATATATATATAATATATATGATA
>PVJX010048239.1:0-11538 GCA_004027295.1 Dolichotis patagonum
ACCTCTACGCTTTAGCACAAAGCCTGTACAAGATGCTCAGTAAACTATCCAATGAATCAATGTAGCCAAAATTATGATGTGGGGACAGGAAATGTCCATGTGTTTGGTGGCAGTGGGATGAAAGAGTAAAATCCTTTTTCTGCAGTCCTAGAAATCAAACCCAGGGCCTCATTTCAGCTCTACTACTGATTTACAACTCCAGTCCTAAAACCCTTCAGCTCCACAGTGGGGAAGCCATAGGTAAAACTGGAAACTTTCGTAGCACTGCAGTTGGGCCTAGATTGCACGCCTATAACCCCAGCAGTCCGGGAGGCAGAAGGGTTCCATGTTTGAGCCCAGCCTGGGCCACTTGGTGACTTAGCAAGACCCTGTCTCAAAAAACAAAAAGGGGCTGGGATGTACTTCATTGCCAAGGTACTGGAAATATGGGACTTAAGTATTATAGCCCCTGACTTAGGGTGACTGTTTTTGCAGTACTTGGGATTTAACTGAAGGACTCACACACGCTCACCAAGTGCTCTATGCTAAGCTACATTCCAGTCCTGACTTAGAATTATTTGACTTTTGATTTTTTTAAATTTATGATGGTGTAAAAGTGTACTCCCTCTCCTCAAAAAACCCCCAGTTTCTGGGTCCAGTATTTGCAAATTACAAAATATTGAACACTTAGTATAAAATAGGCTTTGTGTTAGGTGATTTTTCCATTATATTTTTCCATGGCTAATACAACCATGCTCAGCTGCTTCTAGGTTGGCAAGGGCCAGGCAATGAGCAGGCAGAGGTAAATACTAGAAGCCCAGAGAAGGAAGGCGGAGATGGCTAGAGGTCAAGCATCACAGCGGGGAAGTAGGACATGTGGTGGACACCTATAATCCCAGCACTTGGGAGGCTGAGGCAGGAGGACTGCTGCAAATTCTAGGCCAGCCTGGACTACACAGTGAGACCCTGTCTCAAAACAACAACAACAAAACAAATGAACAACAAAAAACAGTGGAGTGCTAAAGTCTTCATAAACCCCAGACTCTAGAAGTCAGAGCAGACAGAGAAGAGGGGGCGGGGAGGGAGAGGGGAGAGTGGCCAGGAGCTGAGCAGGGGTTCTCAAAGCTAAAAGCAGGGTGTTAGGAGCTACACCCCCAGGTGTAGTTCCCCCTCCTTGCTCTAAAGGTAGCTTCTTCCCCAGCAAAGCCTCACCTAGAAACCTCTGCACTCGCCAGTACAAAAAGCTACAGGTTTATTAAATAAAAAGGAGGTAGAAGACAGACAAGGGAAGAGGCCAGGCCTCTCCTCTCCTCCTGCACAGTCACAGACACACTAACATAACGCCAGGCACGCTCAGGGGGCAGACTGAAGGGCAGAGGGAGGCAGCACCCTGCGGGAGTGGGCCCGCACCCAAGGGTGCGCTGACACTTGGACCAGGGGGAGCCGTTCGGATGGGTTATGCTTGAGCAGCTTGGAGATGAGGTCCTGGGCCCCTGAGGGCACAGAGGAGGGGAACTTCAGGTCCACCTGCAGGTGTGGAGAAAGAAGGTAGGGCCACGTCTGTGGGATTTTCCCGGAGTATCCATCCTTTTCATGGATTCCTGCAGGGCCTGTGACCCACTGTGGCCACCCCAGCCCCTCAGCCCTGCACAGCCCTCACCTTGACGATGCGCCGGTAAGTCTCGTTGTGCGAGGCGCTCTCAAACGGTGGGTTGCCCACCAGCAGCTCGTAGCAGAGGACCCCGATGCACCACAGATCCACTTTCTCATTGTGTGTGAACCCCTCGATCATCTCTGGGGGGAGATAGTCCAGGGTGCCGCACATGGTCTTCCTCCTGGGGAGATGAAGGAAGCGGGCAGAGGTCCGGGGCCAGACAGCCTCGCCTTCCCTGCTGCCCCATAGCAGGCACGGCGGTGTCCCAGACCCGGGGGTGGGGATGGGTGAGGACATCAACCCAAGCCATGCCATCCTGGGCATTTTAATAAGATAACTGATAAACCGGGCACAGGCTCACACTTGAAACCTCATGCTGAGGTGGGAGGGTCACAATGCAGGAGGCTGGCCTGGGTACTCGACAAGGTCCTCAGTACAATTTTTTAAAAAAAAGAGCTGAAGGGCTGGGGATTTAGCTCAGTGGCTTAAGCGCCTGCCTGGCAAGCGTGAGGTCATGAGTTCAATCCCTGGTACCAAAAAAAAAAAAAAAAAAAGAGCTGAGGGGAAAACATAATATCCCCACACTAGTGAGAAAAAATTCAACAGGTTTTTATTCAAAGATTTATAATCTTTTCTTTTTAACATTTCAAAAATTTCTATCAGAAAACATTTGTCTATACTTTCCTAAAATCAAGCTTTGGTAGAGGAAGCATGAGATAAATTCCTAAATAGATTGACAATCATAAAGCTAAATCACTAAAAACCACAAATAATATTAACCTACAATTTTATTCATGCGATGTTACATGCATTTAAATTAAAATACTTGAAACAAACAAACAAACAAACAAACAAAAAAAGATCGAGAGAGAAGACAAAGGCTGAGGCCTTGTCTCGGTGGTAGAAAGCCTGGCTAGCATGCAGCACCCCCTCATTCAATCCTCAATGCTGGGGGAACAAAGAAAACAAGTCATATGTAGGGATAATGTTCATCTTAGAATTTTTTTTGTTTTGTTTTTGAGACAAGGTCTCCCAGGCTGTCCTTGAACTCACCACATAGCCCAGGCTGGTCTCGAACTACTGCTGATCCTCCTGCATCAGTCTCTTTTTTTTTTTTTTTTTGGTACCGGGGATCAAACTCACGACCTCACGCTTGCCAGGCAGGCGCTTAAGCCACTGAGCTAAATCCCCAGCCCGCTGCATCAGCCTCTTAAGTGCTGGGATTACAGGTGTGCTTGGCCATTTTAGAACTACTATTTATTTTTGGTGTTTTTTTGTTTGGAGTGCGGATCTCTCTGTGTAGTTCAGGTTGGCCTCAAAAGCACAGCAACCCTCCTGCCTCTGGAGACTCAGATTCGGTGGGGTTTTGTGTTGGCCTGGACAGCCTTGCACAGGACTGGCCTTGCGCCCCACCATACCTCAGGGACGGGGCGTGCACAGACCAGCCGAAGTCTGCGATCTTCAGCTCCCCCTGGAGCCCCAGGAGCAGATTCTCAGGCTTTATGTCTCTGTGAATGACCTTCCTCCTGTGGCAGTACTGCAGCGCGTCCGCCAGCTCCTCCATGATCTGCAGGCCCCATACCAGGTGGTCAGGTCGCCGCTACACGCAGCTGCCAGCCCTCCCGTGGTACCCCGGGCGCCCGCCCGCCAGCCCGCCGCGACCGTGGCTGTCCGCTGCTCGTCGAAGGTGCGGCTCTTCTGCAGCTCCTTGTAGAGCTCCCCACGGGGGGCGTACTCCAAAATCAAGTAGATCCTCCGACGGTCATAGAAATAGTTGTAGAGCCTCAGGATGTTGGGGTGCCTTTGGGAAGACACAGAGGACGCCTCAGGCAACGTCTGAGGAAGCCAGAGAAGACGACAGGACCTCATGGGGTCAGAAGTGGACGGGGTTGGGAGTCGTAGGGGAAATGGAGGTCAGTTGGCAGGGCCCGAGAGCCAGGGGCCTCACTGGCTGAGCCACGCAGACAGCAGTCTGGGGACCGCAGGGCACACCCGAGGGCTGCAGGAGGAGGGCAGAGGGGCTTGGTTTGGAGGTGACGCTCGTACTGCAGGTGGGCCTGGATTTCAATCTCCCTCCGCAGCTGGTGCTCCACGCCCTCCTTCTCGATCTGAGACTTGAAGAGGACCTTGAGTGCCACGATGAAATGGCTTTTTTTCTCCCGAGCCAAGTACACATTTCCAAATTTGCCTTTGCCCAGGGGACGCCCAATTTCAAAGTCGTCGATTGTGAGGGGCTGCCTGATTAGAAAGGAAAGGGCAGTTCAGTCCTAGCTTGTTAAGTCTTCTAAGACCTGCTTTTGTCCCATTCCTCCTGACCCTAAGCGTGGCCTCCCGGCTTTTCTGTCTTCACCCTTCCAGGACCCTCACTCTACCCCCAGGCTTGGGCACTCACATCAAGTTGGACACTCCATTGCTGTTGTCCACCACCTTCTGGCCAGGGACAGCTAAGGAAAGTGCAGGTAAGTTGAGGTCCCTCCACACTCATCCCCTCTAGTCAGCCCTGTGCTTGACCCAGTTACCTGTGGGCTGGCCGTTGGGGCGGCTCATGAGGACAGCTGCCGATGGGGTGGTAGTTTCCTTCCGCAGAACTCTCTGGGGCAGGGTGTTCAGGCCTGACTGAGACTGAGAAGAAGCAGGAGGTGGCTCTGAGGGTGGCTTTGTCCTGGTGACCCGGGTGGAATGTGCAGCAAGCAGCATTTCAGCTACTTGGTAAAGAGCCATCTACCCTCCTTTCCAAGAAAAATACTGATAACCGCAGTCTGACTCCCCACCCACCAGGCTTCTGCTCCTGGAGGATTACTAACAAAGGACTTAGCCCGACATGTCACACTGCATCTCTGCTTTAGGCCTGCGCTACCTTCTCAGATGTGTAGCTGCTCAATCTGTACAGCTCTGTCACTATCACCACACTCATTCACCCAGCCCCCCCCCGGGGGGCAGTGGGTACTCACAATTCAAAGAGTTTAGCGCTCTCAAAGTTCCCTAAAAGGCTCAGGCCATGAAGGCTTTGTTAATGTCCCTAAGGCCTTAAATGTTGAAGCAAACACCAGTATTTAACCCTTGCAGCAAAAGACGAGGGACACAGAGAGCTATTCTGATGGCCGTGGGCAACTTGTTCACTTCCATCTTCTCAGGGCTAGAGACTCCATTCTTTTTGGGAGTGACAAAGGCAAAAGTGACAGTGGGTCCTCGGTCAGCAGATTCCCCTTGCCAGCCTCACTCAATGCTCCATGACAGAGGGAGCTGATTAGGCAAGAAAACCAATGGAGGGGCGGGGATGTAGCTCAGTGGCTTAAGCGCCTGCCTGGCAAGCGCAAGGTCGTGAGTTCAATCCCCGGTACCAAAAAAAAAAAAAAAAGAAAACCAATGGACTCCTGGGGGTGCCCAACTGCCCCCCTCAAAGGAACACTCTGTGAATCTAAGAGAAGAAAAAGCCCCAGGGCCCCTAAATACCTACTTCCTGGGATGTGAAGACTGACAGCCAAGCTAAACAAATACGGAGGATTCTAATATACATAATAAAGGCATTGCTGGGTGTGGTGGCACACCCTTGTAATCCCAGCACTTGGGAGTGGGCAGGAGGGTTGCTGGGAGTTCAAGGCCTGAACTACAAAGTGAGACACTGTCTCAAAATAAATAAATAAATGCATTATTTCAAACCAGAGGGTAGATTATTCAATGGAAGGAGTTTTTATAATAAAACAGATTTGAATCCTTTTTTTTTTTTTTGGTGGTACCAGGGATCGAATTCACAACCTTGTGCTTGCCAAGCAGGCACTTATGCTCAGATCTGAATCTTTACACTAGTCATTAAAATAAATTCCAAGGCTGGGAGTGTACCCTTGTGGCAGAGCACTTACCTAGGATGCAGAGGCCTTGGGCTTGATCCTCTGCACCCAAACTAAATTCCAAATGATTAGTTCAGATTTGTCCTGAGCCTTTTCTTTTCTTTTCTTTTCTTTTTTTTTTTTTTTTTTTTTGGTGCCGGGGATTAAACTCACGGCCTCGCATTTGCCAAGCAGGCATTTACGCCACTGAGCTAAACCCCCATGTCCTGAACCTTTTCAACAGTAACTTTTTATATTTTTTTTGGTACTGGGGATCGAACTCATGACCTCACACTCACCAGGCAGTTGTTTAAGCCAGAGCTAAATCCCCTTTATGTGTACTCTTCCAGATTCTGTTTCCTGCCCAGTTTATCTTCTCAGAGTAGGAGTTGGGAATCATGGCCTGAGGCCCGACCCTGACTGCTCAGTCCAGGATATCACTTGTATGTGACAAGTCGGCTCAGCCCTGCAGATGTCCTCTGAAGCTGGAAGTCACTGTTCACCCTGGTAGCATCGGGCAGGATATGGCTGCCCAGGGCTAGCCAGGGCTCTGCAGCCAACAGTTAGGGCCCCAGGTCAGAGCATGAGGGGAAGAACCGCCTCTCAGAGAGGAGGAGGCGGGGCAAGTGGGAAGGGCCTTACCGGCTTCCGGCCGTAGGGCCAAGGATAGGTGTTCTCCTTCTGGGCCATCCTCAGAGAC
This sequence comes from Dolichotis patagonum, assembly GCA_004027295.1. Taxonomy (NCBI): domain Eukaryota; kingdom Metazoa; phylum Chordata; class Mammalia; order Rodentia; family Caviidae; genus Dolichotis; species Dolichotis patagonum. The sequence goes on from PVJX010048239.1 coordinate 6,161, forward strand.
AAGGTGGGCGAGAGCTGGGTGGAGAAGGGAACGAAAAAAAAGAAGGAGAGGTCCGACCGATCTAGCCGGAAGCGCTATCCCGTGCTGGCGAAAGGGAGAGGTCACCCCGATGGCCTCGGTCTGGAAGCAGCCCGGACCTGGTCTACCACCGCCCCGGCCCTGCTATCTGTCCCGCACACTTCTAGGACAACCCTCTTCACCCTTGAACGCTCAGCACGCCGGTGGGGTGCGCGCGGACCAGCCCAACGGACCCCCGACCTGTTCATCCCCGAAAGGAGGACAGGCCTGGTCACCCACGAAAGGGGGTCAACTCACCTGGAGCCCGCGGCCCAGCCACTGCACCGCTCCTGCGGGCTGCTGAATTTGCCCATCCCCGTCCCTGCCGAGACACTTTCAAATCTCCCGCCCTGGTCCCATTGGCTGAGGCGCCGCCCATGCCCAATCTCATTGGCTGGCTTCTCTGACGTAGTCTTGGCGCGCAACTGGGATAGGCAGCGTGGTAACAGCCGCCCGCCTGGTTCCGGCTTAGTGGACTTTCCCGACAGTTCTTTCACTTAGAAACGTTAATATGGCCAGAATTCATCTTAATGCACATATGAACTAGAGTTCACATTTGTTTTCTGCCAGAGGGAGACCAGTTAGGCGAAGACCGTTTGTTAAATTGCCCCTTTCCCATCAGAATTTAAATGCCGCCCTTAATAAAGTCTCCCTAAGTAAAATCGTCTTTTTGCTGTCTTTGGGGGAAGTCGCTCCAGAACTCCACGAATACCAAATCCGGGGGGGCTCAAGTCCCTCATATAAAATGGCATAGTATTTATGTATAACCGACGCATATTCTGCCATACACTTTAAAAAATTTATTTATTTTTATTTTTTACCTCCCATATACTTTAAATCACGACCTTTCTGAAACATGTCAGGGATAGAGTGCATGAGTGGGCATATGCTTAATAGATTCAGTATAACATTCCTAGTCTTCAAATTCCCACTTGCACATTATAGCAAAATAGTTTTGGCCTTTCAGAAATACTTGATGGGCCAGTATAGGATTGGCATTTGCATCTTGCAAAAAACAAACACAAAAACAAAAATGTATCAAATCTCCCACATGCCGGCCCAGCTTAGTGAACAAACTCTGTTATCTACTCTCATTCCCAAGTGATTTGAGAAGAACCAATCTTGAATATTTTCAATCTACTACAAATCAATACTTTTATAAAATACAAAACAAGCTGGTTGTGTTCATGCATTCCTGTAATTCCAGCACCCTGGGAGACCAACCCCCGGACAACTGCAAAAGTTTGATCCCAGCTTGGGTAACCCGGGGAGACCCTGCCTCAAAAAGAAATTTTTAAAAATGTTGTAAGCTCAGAAGTTCAAAATGTGCCTTTAAACCCTGTTCTCTTTTTGTAAGGACTTAAGTGATTGCCCCTGTCTGTAAGATTTGTATGATAGCTGTTCAACTTGCAACCTTGTAACTTACCCACTGTGCAATCCCTTCCACCTCCCTGGTTCCTATGGAGACAAACTTATCTTCCAGCTTTATCTCCTCCCCTTGCAGTCTGCAACTTTAAAAACTCTTGCAACTCCCCCCACCCCCCACCCCGTGCGCTGCGCGCACTTCCACTATGGGCTCCTCCGACAGTGTCGCTGCTGAGCTCAGCTAATAAAGCATTTTTCTTTTTATTTTTGGAGTCTGTTGTTTTTGGCCACCACATTGTGGTTGTAATTTAGTGAGAAGGTCCTGGTTTGAATCCCCAGTATTACAAAAACAGAGCAATGCAACTGTAATCCTTGGAAAATAAAATCTAAACGAATAAACAAAAATGACAAGGCCACATCTTTCTGATAGTCTGATAAGTCCTCTGATGAATGCTGTAAGAATTTTTATATTCTTACTCTCAAATTTTATACCGTCCAGGGTCAATGTGGACTACACTTTGAATGCTGCCTGTCTACCCTGAGAGCAACAAACGCAGTTCTACTCAAAATTATGTTCTGTTCTCAACTTTTTGTTTTTTTCTTTTGGCGAAGCTCAAGATTCAATCTAGGCCCTCATGCCTGCTATGCAGATGTTCTAGCTCTGAGGAGCTCTATCCCCAGTTCTCTTTATTTGAGACAGTCTCACTGAATTGCCTCAGCCTCCAAGTCGCTGGGCTCACAGGTGAGCACCACCACACGTGGCTCCTTTTGTTTCTGATCATACACTATCCCAATAGGAGAATCCCCCCCCCCATTTTTATTCTTATTCTTTTTTGGTACTGGGAATCAGACTTAGGGCCTCTTGCTTACAGGGCACCACCAAGCTACATTCCTGGTCCTCCAATCAGAAAATCTGAAGACAGGAATTTTCATCATCAACCAAAAACCCCTTCCAGAAATGAAAGAAAGGTACACTCAGAAGAGCCTGCACAGTGCTCCTCAGCGAGGTCTGCTCAGCAGCCCCACGTTTCTCCACTAAGTTGTTCTCCGTCAGGGCATCTGAGATGCTGCTGCAGGGTGAGCAGGAGGGTTGGGGTAAAATGCTCCTCTTCCATGTGGAGACCTGTCTGAGCAGCCTCTGGTTAAAACACACCATGGCTGGGTAAATGATAAATTTTACATTAAGTATATTTTACCATAAAAACTATGAAATTGCTTTTTTAAAAAAATAGAAGGGGAAAAGAACACACAGGATTTGCCAGGCAGGCGAAATGGTGTATCACTATAACCCCAGCACTCTAGGAAGCTGAGGCAGGATGACCGCAAGTTAGAGCCCAGCCTGGGCAACTTAGTGACTTAGTGAAACCCTATCTCAAAACAAAAAAATTAAAAGGGCTCTCAGGATATAACTCGGTGCTAATACTACTAAATTCAATCCCTAGCATGCGTGCGCGCGCGCACACACACACACACAACAAAACCCAAACACATATATAATTTAGTACATGTCTAGGGCGCATAAGTGTTACCTTCCACAAAATATCTTAAATATCAACAGTGTTCTTTAAAAAATCACCTGTGCACTGCTATTCCATTAGTTGAAACTTAACAGGTCTTGTTATTTGTTTTATTTTTTGAAACAGGGTCTTGCTATGTACTTCAGGGTGGCCTGGAACTCCTATGTAACCCAGACTGTCCTCAAACTTCCAGGGATCAGACTCACGACCACAAGCTTGCCAGGAAGGGGCTTATGTCGCTGAGCTAAATCCCCAGCCCCTTGTCCTCAAACCCTTGAGGATCCTCCTGCCTCAGCCTCCTGAGTGCTGGGATTACAGGAGTGCACCATCAGGCCTGCCCTGGTCTTGTTATTTTTTATTCTGTCCAACTTCCTCTACACATCATGTTCTCTCCCTTACCCTCCCCAAGGGAAGGAATGGTCATTAGTGGCTCAGGGCAATTGCAGCAGAGCAACACCAGGCAGGGGTAGCTTCCTGCTTAGGGAGAGATGCTGCTCCTCCTCCCTGTGCTTCACGGTGTTCCGCAAATTCCAACAAACTTCTGTAGCAACAAAGTGTATAAATGATCCCTGAAAGGATGGACTAATTTTTTCTTTTAGTGAAATAAGAGACACAGGTGAAGCTCCAGGGCACAATTTCAAGAATTAGGCCTGTCTGTGTACAGTGGTTCTCCACTGCGTCCTCTATGAATGGTGTCCTTGCAGAACTCCTACGTGGAAGCCCTAGCCCCAGTGTGACTGGGTTTTAGAACAGAGCCTCAGGGAAGGTTCAACAAGGGTGGAGAGGGTTGGGGCCTAAGCCAGTGAAGCAAATGTCTTCAGAAGAGCCAGAGATACCAGAGCTCTACCATGTGAGGACACAAGGAGAAGGTGGCCCCACTGATTGCAACCCAGTGGCACACTGGTCTTGGACTTGTACCTTCCTGTCCATGAGAGAATAAATGGCTGCTCTTTATGCCATCGGGCTGGCGACATCTTGTTATGGCAGCCTAAGCAGACTAGCACACATTTTAAAGTCAGCGAACAGGCATGGTGGCACATGCCTGTAATCCCAGCACTCGGACTGGGGAGGCTGAGACAGGAGGACTGCCGCAAGTTTGAGGCTCTCAGGAATGAAACCTAGGAGTACAGCAGGTAAGAACACAACCAGGCTGAGGTGGTATGCAAATATATATATATATATTTGCGTGTGTGCTAGTAAATGTGGACCAAAAAGACAGAAAAATGTCATGTCATTTTGTCTCTTAATAACGAGGGCCAGCAGACTACTCTGGCTTGGGTGGCCAGTGTGCCTAAGGCGACCAGAGCTCCTTCCTACCCTGTGTGACCCTACTGAGTCATCTGCAGGTCTGCAGGTCTTGCAAGTGTGGCTTGGCCACGAGGGCTGTCCACTGTCTGCCTCCGTCTCACAGGGACAGCTCCGGCAGACAACAGGCAGGAACCTTGAGGTTGGGGAGGAAGAGGCGGACTCAAACCTGGTGGGCAGCTACTGTGTGGACAGAGGCAGGACAACCCCAGTCCCTCTCTAGCCACCCTCACCTGTCATACTAACAGCCACCAGCATGTAGTGGAAGAAAGATGTGGAGGGAGGAAGTTTCCCATTGGGAAAGATGACGACTCTGAGTGCTTTGTGGGGAGGGAGGAGGTGGATGACAGCCTGGATTTCTTTGTATTTTTTTCCATTTAGCCAAAGCAGCAAAAGTGCCCATGGTTCCAGCCTTCTAGTGGCTGCTGAAAAGTCCAGTCAAAGGCAATGACTGTATTTAATACCTTTGTGTCCTGCCGCAAGTTAATCAGAGACAACTAAAAACACTTAAAATAATTTGGACTCAAATTCTAAATACAAGAAGCCAGCACTGGAAAAACAATGAAAAAATAAAAAAGAAACAAAGATGACTTTTGCTTGAAGGAGTCACACAGACCACAATACAGTTAGAAGTACAGCTAAGGAGAACTTCAGCTAGGAAACGAAGTTTCAGGAATTTATGTCACAGAGCTAATTCAATAAGGGTAAAAACAGATGCACAACAATATCCTTGACAACATTTTAAATAGTTTAAATAGTAAGAAAAAAGTACAGATTATCAGAAAACCAAAATATGTAACTTTAGGAGAATTGCTTAATAACTTACAGAACTATACAAATTTTTAAGTGGTCATTAAAATTATAATTTAGGAAGCAGCCTGCCGCCCTGGAAAGTGACTGTGTTCTGGGGAGCTGAGGCCACCCCAGGGCGGGGAAACCAGAAGCAAGAGCGTCTCCCGAGATCCGAGCCATGCTGGAACTTAGGGGGCCAAGCCAACCAGTAAGCAGCCTGCTGCCCTGGTAAGTGACTGTGGTCTGGCAAGCCGTGCCCACCCCAGGGCAGGAAACCAGAAGCAAGAGCGTCTCCTGAGATCCATGCCATGCTGGAACTTAGGGCGCTGAGCCAACCAGTAA
>PVJX010048240.1:0-11555 GCA_004027295.1 Dolichotis patagonum
CCCCCCCCAAATTCAAAGACCCTCTCCAAAAATGGGCAGCTGAGATGAACACACAGTTCTCAGATGAAGATATATAAATGGCAAATACATGAAGAAATGTTCACCATCACTGGTCATTTGAGAAATGCAAATTAAAACAACACTGAGATTTCGTCTCACACCGGAAAGAATAGCTGCCATCAAGAAATCAACTGATAACAAATGTTTGCGAGGCTGTGGGTTAAAAGGGGCACTGCTTCACTGTTGGTGGGAGTGCAGACTGGTGCAACCACTATGGAAATCAATATGGAGAATTCTCAGAAGACTAGGAGTGGAAGCTCCATTCAACCCAGCTATTCCCCTCTTGGGTATTTTCCCAGAAGAACTGAAAATTTCGTATCACAGTGATATACATGCACCTTTGTTTATAGCATCCCAATTTGTGATAGCTAAATCTTGGAAACAACCAAGATGTCCATCAACTGCAGAGTGGATGAAAAAGATGTGGTATTTTTACACAATGGAATACTACTCAGCTATAAAAAATGATGATCTTGAGGCCTTCATAGGGAAATAGAGTCAACTTGAGGCCACCCTCATTAGTGAAATAAATACTAATCATATTTATACATATCAGATTGTTTCTCTAGTGTAAAAAGTAATAAGAAATGTAAGAGTAATAAAACCCTAAATGTGTCATTGCTACTGTAAAAAAGAGAGGAAAAGAAAGTGCTCTAAAGGATATAATTGCACATAAGTTTAAGTGTGTAAGATAGATGACCATACTACTGTTTTTGTTAGATGGTTGAGCAGAACTGTTAACAGTCTCATTGTTTGAATGTCTACTTTGTATGCTCTAATTTTGTAACTTGAACAACTATTTCCAATGATGAGAGTATGTAACATATCAAATGGTGATTTCTTAGTGGTTTTTTTTTGTTGTTGTTTTGGGGTTTTTTTGTCTGTTTGTTTTTGATTTTTTAATTTTTTTCCCTTTACAATTCTGTATTGTTGCTACCATTTTTCTGTTTTGCCTGGTTGGTTTTTTTTTTCCTCTTTAAATAAAATTTAAAAAGAAAAAGTCAGGTGAAGGGAGAGCAGCCAGACATAAAGTACTGGTCCTAAAAGTATCCATTGCTGCCATCTGCAGGAGCTTAGCAGGTCTCACCCTCACCTGTCTAACAGAGAACACCTGCGCCACCTCATGCACCTGAATGCACACACAGTGAGATAACACAGGTACATACTGTGGCAGGTACTGTGGAGCTAGTAAGCTTTGGCCATCCTAACCACCGTCATCACTAGCACCGCTATTCATTTTGGTGCTTTTTCTTTAAGGCCATACTGCAAATTGAGTCAATGTACCATAATCTCATATAGCAAACAGATGAATATATTTTTACATGAAAAACTTTTAAAAATCCCAAAGAAATTCATATGTAAATAGTAGCATTTAATAAAATATATCTATAGGAAGAGAAAATATAGGATGAAATTTCTTCTTATTTGCAAAAATTGAATACTGTTTCTAGGTTGGGTTATTGATGTAGTAATTAGCATAAACTGCCCATTTTTTGTTGAATCTGTGATTGTCTTTGTCCTATTATAAACTGTAATGGGATCACTGTAGGATTCACTTTTCTGGAGGAATTCAATGTGATTTAAATTCTTTCCTTAAAATCATGGTTTAATCATTTTAGAAGTTTTCTCCCCCTACCAAACAATATATAGCCATCTTTTTCAACAAAGTCATCAGTAAAGTGTTAATATCACAAGAGCCATAGCCCTCTAGGGTTTTTGTTTCACTAGCTTTCAAAGTCACACCAAGCCACTACCCAGTTCAGGACATCAACAGAAAGCACTAATATAGCGCTTTGAGTTTAGAGTCTGTGTGGGAAAATGAGTTGAAAATCCCAAAGATAATTTATTTTACAATTTAAGCTTGTGTATAATATATATATATAATATTAAATATATATAAATATATATTAATCTTTTTGAGGTAGTGTTTTACTATGCAGTTGAACTTGCTTTGTAACCCAGGCTGGCCTCAAACTCACAACAATCCTCCTGCCTCAGCCTCCTGAGTACTGAAATCACAGTACTCTTTATATTTTTAATAGTATTATAACTGTATCATTTAAAAATGGTTATCTGAAAAATGGATTGAAAAGGTAAGAATTTATATGTTTTGTTGATTATATTAGATTCCAACATATGTGTGATATTTTTAGGGGGTGCTTCCTAAACAGACAAAACACGCAGCTTTGATCACTACTATGAGTCTGTTTGAAACCCTTTCCTTTGCAAGGATCCATGTTCAAGGACATGAGGCACCAGAGACTTAAACACCACCCACAATTCTTAGAAACTTGCAAGAAGATAAACAAGGAGACACTGGGGCTTTCCCTTATCTGTAAATAGGAGTGTCAGTAATTTAGATTTTCCTTATTTTCTCAAGGAAGTTTTGAGGAAGGGTAACCGCCCCTTGCCTCAAAATGTTCACCAACTGTGATGTCCAAAACTGAACGTCAGAGTTCAAAAGCTGTGCTGGAGCTTTCAGACTTCATTTCTGTCCACTCTGCCCATATAAAAGGAGCAAAGTCTGAGATGTGGACAACAGGAACCTCAGCAGAAGGAAAGCTGCGCTGCATTGTGCAAAGGCCCTCTTTGATACTGGCTCTGATCCCGAGAATGTCATATTCATATATTAGATCCAGATTTAGTCTTATTTCTCTGTGCATACAGCGTTCACATTCATTTTCCAAAACATCAAACATCGCCAAATATAGGATACAGAGAACAGCCAGGGATGAGTAACCTTTCCTCCATCACGAAGAACACGCTTTCCAGAAAAACCATTCTTGTCCACAAAAGGGAAAGGGCTGCTAAAGAGCACGATCTTTCCCATAGCAGCGCTAGGTGGCAGGGCAGAGCCAGTTATGCCTCTGGCTCTGCCACTGACTGAGGCCATCTGGACTAGTCTCGCAGTCACCACTCTGGGCATTATTTTTCCAGCCCTGCAAGTTTAACCAAGGACCTTCACATTGAGCTACATGCCCAGCCTCTTCCTCATACCCTACTTTGAGACAGGGTCTCCCTAAGTCACTAAAGTGTCCAGGCTGCATCCAAATTTATGGTCCTCTTGCCTCAGTCTCCCAGAGTGCTGGGATAGTGGGCATGCACTGCCACAAGAAAAGCCTGTGGGCTGAACACAGTTCCAACAGTGGCCTCTTCATTATGGGAGCCACTGCTGTGAATAAAACCCTTCATGCTTTTAATTGCCACTCATTTGGTGAAGTTAAATCCACTTTGAAGGGCCCTCACTATCCAACCTATTCACCAGTCTAGCAGACCACAGGTTAAAGTACAGCCCCAAATCAGTAAGAGAAACAAGACTAGGGGTGGTTGGGAAGCCCCCAAATGTGAACTACTTACAAATGGCTGTCTCTGGGTGAAGCGCTATGCAGGAGAAGGTTCCTGGCTTCCTGGGGCACCAGTGGGCTGGCCAGGATTCTCCACGTCTGATTAGGTAGATCCATGTGGGAGGGCATATGGTAGAGGCCTCTGCAAAGCATTGCTATGAGGAATCGCAGGTGTTCCCGTGTATTTGCAAAGACAGAAGAGGTTTCTTAGGAATCAAGTTTTAGTGGCCCTGCAAACTGCACTTTCTATTTCAAAAATGAACCAGCACTTAAAAGCTTGGTGGCCTCCCAACAGACAGCTGATCCTCTAAAGTTGTTTGTACGCTTCATCAGTGAAGTACCAGATAAATGTGCAGTATGTTATTTCCACTACTAAAGGAGACAGGAATCAGGAAGGTTTTTTTAAAAACAAAGATCATTCACCACCATCACCGTCATCATCCCTCCTTCCTCATCCCCTCTAGGCCTTAACATATCCAGCTGATTTGGAGTTTTCAGTAGGACATCCTGGAGTTGCTTGCACCTCTTCAATATTTTTTACAGTTCATGCTGTGCAAATCAGGTAAAGGTAGCCTGAAATCTGTCTCTACAGATTTGCCTTAGCAGATGTAAACTTTGAGTAACTGGTTTCAGTCTTTCTGAGCTTTGGTTTCCCCATCTGAAAAACCAGGAGAGTGGCAGAATTTTTCTCCATAGGTTACTTATGAGCTCAAGACCACATACGAGGATTTCTTAAACTCAGGGTTCTGAGACTAGCCTGTATCATGGCAAGATTGTCTCAAATAAATAAATAAATAAAAGAAGACCTGGTTTCTTTAAGGCTCAGATTGAACATCTCCGTTTGTCTGCCTACCCATTCTCTCATGTAACATAGTCTGATGCTTCCTTCACACTCTGGGGGATTAAGAAATAAATGAGACAGATCTTGTAGAATCAAGGAGCTCTTTGGGAACAGAAAAAAAAAAAGCAGGTATATAAAGGTCTTTAATGTTAAAAGCCAAAGAGTCTTTTATTTTAAAGATGGTGTTAACCTGGGAAGAATCCAGGCTGAAAGACAAGATGTATCACGTACCATTATAGTTATAAGTGTGGCATTTTGTGTTACAGGGATCTATACTTAAATCTCAGCTTTGGTTCCTAGATAACTTTGAGAAAGTTAAAATTTCTCTCCCAGCTTCAGTTTTTAACATCTTTAAATTGGGATAATTGTAGAAGTACATAATCAAGAATGAAGTGAAGCTTTGTATGGACTATTAAATTGCTATAGAAGTTCAAATAAAGGTTGATTATTAGTAGTGATGATATATATCTACATATCTATATCTATATCTGTATCTATCTATCTATCTATCTATATATCATACCACTGTCAAGCCTTGGTAGTAGTGGTACAGTACTGAATATGCTTCTTGAATTATGAGAAAGAGTTGAATACAAGACTATAGATTATGCAAGAAGAACAATTTCAAAGTTAGAAAGAAGACATAATCCGCAAGAACCATAGAGTGGTTCTGTCTGGCCTTATAAAACTCTCACATGTATAATTAGAGTGATCTCTTGTCTCAGTTTTTCCCGAGCTAAAGGATTTTCCAGGAAAGCTGGACATTTACTGGGAAAACTAGTAATGTCTGGGAAAAATCAGGATAAATTGATCATTCCATGCACATCTTGCAGTCCACGTGAAGGGGCTTAGTTTGCGGGAAACAGGAAGTTCTTGAAAATAGTTGAAAAGGTAAGTGACTGGTCACAAGTGAGTTTCAGGCAATTAAGTCTACAGAATGAAGGTTTTATCTCTTGTCCTGACCAATTAAATCTCTTCCTTGCTGTTCCTCACACCATCCTTTACTTGTTTGCATCTTCCTATGGTGTTTATCACATCCGTGTTAAACATTTGTGTGTCCCTGTAAACTTACAGTCTCCTTAAAGTGTCTGTCTCTAGGTGTCTTGGTGAGTTTCCTTGATGTGAAGATTGTGTCTTCAAAACAAAACAAAAAGATTGTATCTTCATTATCTTATCTCTATATTGTTTTATATGCACATTCAATGTGCATTGAATCAAATTGAAAACCTATGATTCTTTCCAATTCAATACTGAATTTATTATTTCTCTCAGTTCAGAATTGACCATCAGGTGTTTGTCTACCTAGTAATTATTCTTCTAGTGACATAAAATCAGTCCGTTAAAATAGTGATTGGAAAATATATACAACATGGTCCTCTGTAAAATGTAATGAGTTAAATCCCCAGCCCTCTATTGCTATTTTTAACTGAAGAAACTTCTTATCCCCTCATTTGACCAACAAATGCTTAGTGATACTATATGCTGGTCCTTGTCCTGGGTCTGGAAAACAGGTAAAGGATTGAGGTTCCCCACCTTATTATGTGTCAAACCCAGGAAGACAGAGGAATGAGCTGACTTTCTATCTGAGATTCAAGTTGGACTTAAGGTCATTTTCAAATGCTTAACCGCAATCACCTCACAGGAGGCTCTGACACTGAAGTTCTTCTTTTAGGGTGTGTGTGCATGTATATGTGTGTGGTACTAGGTATTGAACCCAGAGATTTCACACTGAGCTATATCGCCAGCCCTTTTTTGTTTGATGCAGGGTCTAGCTAAATTACTAAATTGCCTAGATTGGGCTAGTATTTGTGATTCTTCTGCTTCAGCCTACCAGAATGCTGGGACTACAGGTGTGCACCACCATTTCCACTTAGATACTGGGTGTTTGTACCCTTGTTCAGACTCCTGCTCAAAGGTATGAGGATGTGGTCCTGAGGAGGGCAGCGGTTCTCTCCTGAGACAGGCCCCAGAGATGCTCACCTGAGACTTATCAGTCCGTTTCACTCCCACATGTGGGGGACTAAGTGTTGAAGGAGGCCCCTCTGCAATATGACATTGTGTCCACTGCATGCCTGGTTGTCATCATGTCAGGTGTGCACAGTGACTCTTTGCACTTTTAAGTGACACAATTATGACATGATATGTATTTCTACTCTACTGTATACATTTCCTATTAGTATTATTTGACATTTAGATAATTCTTCATTTTTCATTTGTTTAAAGGTGACTATCTCTAGGTGTCTTGGGGAGGATTAAACATCATATAATGGATAGAGGGAATTTGTAAATGTCCTGGCATACATAAATGTCTGGTATTTGTTAGCTGTTTTTATTAAAAGGTCTAAGACTACAGAGCGACTCAGTAATAAATGGAGAAAAGGGAATTATGTCAGCAGTTTAAAACCTACAGACTGACTGAAATCTCTAAGCTTGTCACTGGCCAAGTTTACATTATGGTATTTGACTAGTGGGTGTCTCAGTCTAGCTTTATGTCAACATTAAATGAGAATTTGGGTTTTGGTACCTCATAGGAAGCCAAGCGAGACTGGAAGCATTTTTCTCTCCCTCTTATGAAAATGAAATCTGAGAATGTTAGGATTCTGTCCTTTTGTGGAATACAAATATAAACTGCGGTAACAACATAGGAAGAGAGATCAAGCTAATAAAATTTCCAAATTTGAAATGCAGCATATTTTTTTCTCTAACTATATCTTCATACCTATCAATTTAAAAGAATTCATCATCTTATTCAAGTCCTTAGAACATGAGCTCTTACAGGTAAATGCTAAATTTCTTGAATTACTTTTTAAGTTACTAACCATAGTATTAGCACTAATGAATAGAGTGACAATGCTTCCTTTAGCTGTTTTAGTAAAGGAAATAATGTGTCACACACACCTATGTATGTATAAATGACACATGCATTACACACATGTATACACACTCATGCACTCATTTGCAAAATTAGTTTTAAAAACAAAAGCTTTCTATCTTGCTCTTCTCCTACCTTGATCCCTAAGAGCCTTCAAAGCTTTCTTTCAAACCAGAAACTATGTCCTATTGTGCTTTTGTTTTTACTCTATAAATACCTAGTACAGTGCCTAGAATATAGCGGCTAGTCAGTTAAAAAAATCATTGAATGAATTTCAGAGCTGGAAAGAATGTTAGAGACAAAAACAGTCCTTATTTTAGAACAATATCCAGAAAGATTAACATATACACAGTGGGTGCAGAACTGTGTGAATAAGATTAAGGACTCAGGTCACCGAATTCCCTGCTAGGGCTCCTTCTATTGCAGCATGCTTTTACCTTGTGCATTCTAAGGCTGCAGGTGGAACTGTTCACATTACTACCCAGGGGATTCATCTTCTTAGCATATTTGTTTCTCAAAAGTTCTAAGTAAAACAGAACATTTAGAAACCATAAAACAACCTTAATGTGACCTACAATATTTTTCTTTTTATAGCTTTCTGAAACTTTACCCACAGGATGTGTAAGATGCCTTCTTTAATAATTCCGTATAATTTCAAGTTTCTTGTTATTTATTCATTAATTTGGAAGGGGTCTAGATCATAAATTAGACCAAAGACTGGGGACAAGGACAAGCTCAGGATATACAAATCTTAAAAAAATTTGTATTGCAAAAATAGGGTTCATCATTTAAAAGAGGAATATATTTTGAAAATCACGCATAACCTCACGACAATAACAAGACAGTAGTTTGATAAAAACACTCCAAACATCTTTCTGGTTTTCCTTATTAGGCATATGTTGCACAGTTAGCATCAACAGGCAGCAGCATCTGCAAAGTTTCTCCCTACATAATTAGCACTTCCGCTTTTCAACTTCGCCTCTGCAGCTATGATGCTCATTGAACACACACACCAAAACTGAATTAGCCGTTTCCTTAGAGATGTAATGCAAAGCTTTTTCCATTTATTTGACATTTTAAGTCAAAGCAGGATTAGTATTTTAGGTCACATAGCTTTTTCTACAGTTTGTATTGTTTCCTGAGGATGTATGTTCCCAAAATAGAATTGCTGAGTCAAAGAGAATGGACATTTTTATGGTTCTTCAAGCACACATTGCCAAATTCCTGTCTCAGAGGATAGAATTCAGAATTTAATTAAATTATGTAAGAAAGTAGCGGTGAGGATTTCCTGTGATTAGTATTGCCAAGCAACCAGATAAGCCCATAGCGTGAACAGAAGGGTTGTTTTGATTTAGGGTCCACCTTCTCAGCCCAGTGTATGGGGGAGAGCAATAGAATTCTGCTGCATGTTGACAGATACGGAGGCACATGTAATCCCAGTACTAGGAGGCTAAGGCAAGAGGATTGCTGAGAGGCCAGCCTGGGCTAGATAGTGGGTTCAAGGCCATTCTGAATTACAGAGTTTCAAAATCTTAAAAAAAAAAATAAAAATAAAAATAAATAAATAAATAAAAATAAAAACCAACTGCTGGATCAGAAAATTGTAGAAATCTGCATTAGAAGTGCTAGCTGAGCCTTCCTGTGAGCCAGGGTCTGTGTGAGGAATGGGAAGAGACCCAGCAAGAAGCTAAACCATGCCTTCCTGTGAGCCAGGCGGTCTGCAACTGGCTGATTCAGAGGAACTCAGGGTGAGATGAGAGCAACTGAGGTGAAGGGAAAGGAATAGCTTGATTGACTTTGCAGACCTGGGGCTAGGGGTCTGGGCATCTATTTGGAGGATGGCAGTGTGTACTGTGGCAACTGTGGGGGTTTTCCTTCTGTCTTGTTTTTGAAATCCAAATGCTTTGTTCCCTTTTACTGTTTTATTTCTGTATCTGGTAACCTGAGCAACTATATTGATAACAATATTCATTTTTAAATTCCTATCATCTTGTTTTGAAAACCTATATAGCTATTGTTGGTTTTTGTTGTTGTTGTGGTTGTTTTTTGATTTGATTCTTGATTTTTCTGTTTCTTGTTTTTTCTCTTTAAAATAAAATTTAAAAAAAGAAATGCTACCTTATTCTTATATCTGTTTTTCTTAGCACTGTCTTTGATTTGTGACAGTTATCTATCTAGTAAAGAAGCAAGAAAGAGAAAAGTTGGGGACATAGCTCAGGGGCACAGCACTTGCCTAGTGTGTTTGAGGCTCTGGGTTGAATCCACAGCAGTGAGAAAAAGTTTAAAACTAAACATTTAAAGAGATAGAGTATTATGACTTTGAACAATTCTCTAACATTAAGTCATATTGTTTGAATGATATAGTTTAGAAAGAAGATTCAAATCAAATAATGTACTCAGGGCCTGCGTTTCCCACTCAGTGGCAACAACCACTAATCCCCTAAGACTGGGGTTTTCTACTCTGCTCAAATGATCATGCTGAGGTGAAACCCTTAGAAACATGTCTGGAAAAA
This sequence comes from Dolichotis patagonum, assembly GCA_004027295.1. Classification (NCBI taxonomy): domain Eukaryota; kingdom Metazoa; phylum Chordata; class Mammalia; order Rodentia; family Caviidae; genus Dolichotis; species Dolichotis patagonum. The sequence continues at coordinate 9,631 of PVJX010048240.1, forward strand.
TTAGACAAACTTATAGCTGGATGTCTCTTTCAGTAGAAAGGGACCCCCATTTATTCTTCACCCTGACCTGGTTATTGGGCATTTTCTTTCCTGTACATTTTTTCCCCCAAGTAACAACTTTATCATGTCTCCAATCAGCTGCAAATGGGTGAAGGATTGAAAATACCTCCCAGCACTTACATATGTTTCACAGTTTTATAAATATTTTCATACATATTAACTTCAGAGAAGTCTTGAGAGTTAATTACTATTCTTAATCTTGTTTTACAGAATAAAACAATGAAAACTCAAATGCACTGTGTGATCTTCCTTCAATTCCTAAGCCAGGAAGAGGCTGAATCAGGACTAAAATCCCTGTTCTTGGATCCCAGATCCTATATGCCTATTATACCACAAAGCACTAATCACGAGAAAGATAAAATATGATTGTTAGCATCTGGAGCCATTTCAGAGCATCTCTGCACAGGAGAGTAACAAATGATGGATGGTGCAAAGAAATATTAAGTACATATGCCAGAACTGTTACAGGCAACAAACAGAGAAAACTATGGGAACAGAAAAACCAAGTTCTCAGTCACTGTGCAGCTGCTGCTAAGTCAAGAAGATAGTGCACAGACAGGCCAGCGATCATACCTTGAAACAGCCATACTCTTTCCAGTTACATGGGCAACAATCAGCCTCCCCACACAGACAGTAGCTGAACATCAGAGATCTCTTCTGGACTTTTTTTGCAGGTGCAGTAAGAGAGAGTGAAGAGAATTTTCAGTGTCTGATGTAGAAATTAAATTCCTCATTTTTGTCAACATTCCACTGCTTAAATATCAACCACATGGATTCTCTATAACTGCAAGGGAGGCTAGGACTCCTTGTTCAGTTGTAGATAGAAAAGAAAAAAATTAAGGGTAAGAAATAATTTGTCTCTTCCATATGGAATATTTCATAATCATTGACTTTGAGTAGGAAACACACTCTTGTATTTTGAATTTCATTTTTCATTGGGTTAATTATGCAATATTTATGTAGAGTACACAATTGCAATAGATAAATTGACATGAACAGTCAACACCTGTCATGGTTTATGTCGGTGGCCCCAGGCCTCATGTATTTGCATTATACATTTGTGACTGGTTCATTGTCTAGTGCTTGGATTGATGGTGTAGTGCTACACCCTCCCAGGGGGTGGAGCCAGGATGCGATGTAATGGCAGGAAGAAGGTGTGTCTCTCTCTTTTGCCGGTTTTCGGCTTGCTGTTTGCAGCCGCCATGAACTGCGGCCCTGCCATGCCACCCTGCCTTGGAGCCAACTGCATATAGACTGAAACCTCCAAAAACTGTAAGAAATAAACCTTTCCTTTCCCAACTTTGGGCATCAGGTATTTTGTCTCAGCGATGAGTAAAAAGTAACTAAGACAACACCTGATAATCCTTTAACTCAACTAACGGAATCAGGACTTGGGCATCTTGAAGAGGAAACAGACCTGGAGGCTTCAGCAGGCCATGGCCATCACACATTCTGTGTTTCTGATGGTTTAGGGACGCTCCTGGCATCTCATTTGTAGAGAATTGGGAGGTTGCCAGACCTCCTATAATACACAGATCAGCTCTCACCACAAGGAATTAATTGACCCCACTGTCAATAGTGTTGTAACTGAGAAAACCTGAATTAAAGATTAAGATTAGTATTTATGAAATATTACTATGTAATTTATACAATTGTCTGTTTTTCCTGCAACTCCTATCAGCTTTCGAAACAAAACATATGGCAATTGTGACCATGGCAAACTGCTTTGGAGGAGGAGGACTTAAACAGCAGAGATTACTTTCCTCAAAGTTCTGGAGTCTTGACACCCAAGAGCAAGGTGGTGCCAGTATAGTTGGGCTCTAGTGAGTCCCTCTTCCTGGTTATAAAAGGCCACCTTCTGGCTA
>PVJX010048241.1:0-11549 GCA_004027295.1 Dolichotis patagonum
ATGAGGTGGTCTCAGGAGTAGGGCAAGGCACCCAGGTTGAGAGGGCAGGATTGCTGACCAGGGCAGATGTGAGCAGCTCTCCGTGCAGATCCCTGTGGCCGCCGGTGTCCCGATACCCTGGCATCTGTGCCAATGGGCTTCCTGTGGCTTCCTCCTCCAGCTCTTCTGGAGGTGGCCCATGGGATATTGGAGTTGCTGTCCTGGGCTGGCTCACAGCTGATGACTGAGGGGTGGGGGCTGCGGGCCCATGCCTGGTATCCAGGAAGCCCAGGGATGCAGTCACACCCCAGGTTGCAGGGTAGCTGGCCCTGCCTGACACTGGTCCTCCTTACCCTTTCCCCAGGGGCCACCCACTAACAACCCCTATGCACGAATCCCCGCCTTATGACCAGTCCGTCCCAGGCTCTAAGGTCTACGGAGGGACGCCATGCCAGGGCACGCTCTCCTGGCCGGAGTGCCCTCATTTCCCAGTCGCCCACCGTAGAATCCTGGGCCGCCCTCGTCCTGCACGCGGTGCTGAGGAGAAGGCGGCAGCTTCCTGAGCGGGTTCATCCTGTGGGTCGCAGCTTCAAGTCTCCGTGCTCCCGGCTCCTGTTTCTCCACACCTGGGAAAGCAGCCGGCAAAGCTGGTCACCACTGACCAGCCTGGACATGCTCCACCACTTCCCTCTCCTCCAGCTCCCGGTTTCTTTACTGCAAAACAGAGGCAGTGCTCGCCGTCACAGCTGGCTGGGCGCAGATAACCGCCTCTCCCCCACCGTCCTCGGCACCTTCCACGGCTCCGCCTCAGCGCCCCCTCTGCAAAGGGGGACAGTGACCCCTCGGACTGACGCGAAGCTTCAGTGGATGGTCAGGGTCCCGGATGGGCGTGGGCAAGGTGCCCACGTGTCATGACCCACACTGAAGGTCACAGCCAAGACGGGAGGACCGGCCTGAGACACAAGCGGAGCTGGAGCCAGGGAAAAAACCATGATTGGCAAATGGCTTCAGCAAGGCCATGTTTATTACTACGTTTCAGTGACGGCGTCCTTTGGATAACTGGGGAGAGATGGTAATGCGGAGCGATAGATGGGAAAATGGGGTTAGATGGGGTGTGCTTTTCTTACACAAGAGATACAAGGCGTAAGTAGTTTAAAGGGCAAAATAAAGGAGAGGTAGTAGGAGACAGAGAGGTGAATTTATTGGAGGTGGGAAGGAGGGAGGAGAGAAGGGCGAAGGGAGGGACAGTAAAAGTCATCCGGACGAGGTCTGTTGCTGTTCCAATTCCCTGAATCGAATGCAATGATTATATATCACAAACGTATACTAATAAAATACATTTTCAAAAAGAAACTCAGGTAAACATGAGGAGATAGATATCCGGATAATCTCACCTAGGTTTTTGATAAAGAGGATCGTTTTCTGCACGTCACCTTAAAAGCAGCTGTGGTTGTTGTAGACTGCATCTCAGACCAAGCGGGCAGGCTGTCTTCCGCCTCCGTGTGGACGGCCTGGCCTGGCCTGGCCGCGGCTCACCCTGCAAAGCAGCTCTTGGTAGTTACTTGCGCAGCGCCTCCTGCTCGGCTCCTCGGTGACTCCCACCTTTCCTTGCTCCAGCTCTGCACGTGAGCTCACCCCTGCTCGTTCATGTCCGTGTGGGGCTGTAGGTGTCGCCTGTGTCTCTGGGCTTGGCTTCCAGATGGCCCCTGCGGCCCGGTTCCTTATATCCATGGCATCACTTTTGCATTTAACCTACGCCCAGCCCCCCTTACCCAGCTCTGGGTGACTTCTGCCACCGAGCACAGCGTGAGCGCTGGGTCAGTACCTGATGTCCTGCTTTGTTAGTTGTTATGACAGTGTCAGACAGTGTCACATGTGCTCAGGACCGATGCGGGTACCTTGGTCACATGGGCAAAGCGATGCTTGCTGATTCTCCCCACTACAGAGCTCCCAGTTTCCTTTGGAGGTGGAGCCTGCAGAGCCACCCAGGGCTGACCCTTCAAGGGACAGCCGCTGACCCCTCAGAGAGACCCTCGGAGCAAACCTGTGAGTTGGAAAAGCTGAACTGTTGGACTCATGCAGCCAAGAGGAGCCCTGCGTCCCAGCTGGAGGGCTGGGGGATGCTGGGGTTCCTGGCTCGTGCTAGATGCTTCTCAGGGTGAGTGTTGGAAGGCGGGGGCCAGGCTGGGACTGGGCGGAGCTTATGACAGAACAGGTCTGGGACCGGGAGGTGAGGCTGGGGGCCTTTGCTGAGCAAGCTGTTCATTTAGCCCTGAGGGGCTAGCGGGGGCGGGCTCCCTGTAACGGGCAGCGAAGTCATTCTTGCCTGACTTCAGTATTTAACACAGGGCCAGAGACTTACGTTGGTTTCAATTTTCAGTGCCTGAAAGTTGAATTCTGACTTTCAAAGTTATGATTGTTTAGAGTCGCCAGCCTACAGCAATAGAAAACAGACTAAAATGAAGAATAAAACCAACTACGAGTTAAACTTTTTTTCTTTCTCTTCTTGTGGTTCTGGGGATTGAACCCAGGGCCTCATGCATGCTAGGGAAGTACTGTACCACTGAGAGACATCCCCAGCCCTTTTTTAAACATTTATTTTCTCTTGAGATGGGGGTCTTACTATTTGTACAAGCTGGCCTCAAACTAGAGATCTTCCTGCTTCAGTCTCCCACAGGTTCAATGCTGGGTGGCTATTATCTCCCGGCCATCATGTTAGCATCTTCCCCAGACCCTTTATCAAAGTCAGGACTCAACATTGGTCCTTTGTTGACAGTTATGCTTCAGGCTGCAGTTGGGTTTTTTATACCAGCCCTTACCTCATTGTACAACTCTCCCCAGCCCCCGACCTGCTTCAGGCTTTGTCACTGTGGGGAGTTCCAGGCAGGGGTTTTGCAGCAGGCCCTCCCTTCTGCAGGGCTGGTCTGAGGGTTTTCTCATGAGACTGAGGTGCCCGTTTCATCTCACGAGTGGTGGTCACCTTGGTCACATGGGCAAAGCGATGCTTGCTGATTCTCCCCACTACAGAGCTCCCAGTTTCCTTTCTATATTATTTTTAAAAGGACTGCAGGGAGCAGAGAGAAGGTGAGATGGAGCTCCGTGTCCTGGATGGGAAAAAGTAGTGACTGGCATTATTTGGGTTCCTCCTATAACATTGTCTCCCCCCAATCAGTTTCCCCTATAAAAGATGAATCAGCTTCCACTAAAGTACCCGTCACATTCACTGACTCAAAGATCACCATACCACACACCGGCTCCAATCAAGTTGCCCTGGGGTGGCTCCAAAGTTCACACAGAAATCCCCAGTGTTAGCTGAAGTCCTCTGAGTGTCTTCCGACATCCTCCTTGGAGACCAGGCGGCATTTTCGGTCTTTGGACCAGGAGTGTCAGTGACCCGGGAGCTGCTCAGATGCAGGGTCCTGGGCCCCACTTGGTTCTCAAATCAGCCTCTGCAGGTTGACAAGAACATCTGATGACTCATGTGCACACCCAGGATTTGGGGAGCGATGTCCCAGGACCCTGAGTGTCGGGGCAGGGAGGTGACTGGCCCCGGACAGTGAGATCTCACCTCTGCTCCCGGGCACAGGGGCTGGTGCTGCCTCTTGAGTCTCACCAGGGGGAGGATGATCAGAAATGTGGAAGCGGGGGTCACTGAGGTAAGAGAGGAGGCAGCAGGAGCCGCAGGTGGCTCCAAGATGAGTGAGTGGGCTGGGAAGGTGGGCGAGAGGGAGACAGCGTCGGCGGAGCTGATGGATGAGCGTGGTGCCTGGGCTGGTCCTGGAAGACGGATGAGAACAGAAATGGAGTGATGGATGAGCCAGACGCAAGGGATGCTGGGCAGCTGCCCAGAGCAGAGGGCTCTGCACGCCACAGTGGGTGGCAGCAACGTCCAGGGACCAGGTGCGAGGAGGTACTTGTCTCTGCAGCACTGCTCACTGCCCCTTCTGTCTGGCCAGATCTCCAGAGTGCCGTGCGGTGGCAGCCAGCATACCCACAAGGTCGTGCGCCCAGCACCTCCGGCACCCCCGGAGCCCCTCACCTTGTAGCACAGAAACTCTGTCCTCCCGTGGGCGCCACCTCGCACCCCGCCCCCGCATTCTCTCTGTCTCTGTGTGCAGCTCTGGGGACCCAGTGCCAGTGGAATCGGACGGTCCTTGACTTTCCATCTTTCTTTCCTGCTTTTCAACCTCCTTCTGAAACGGAGCGGGCAGGAAGTTTGCTGCTCTCACAGAGATGAGGAAGGCGAGGCCAGAGGGGAGACGCATACTCCCTGCAAATCCAGAAGGTGCTCTTGGATGGTGCTCTGTCTCCATGCTTGTTGCTGAGCCAGGGCTGTGTGGGGTGGGCACGAAGTCGGTGATAGGCTTCTGTGTGTTGCTTTCATCTTGACTTAGAACCTCTGAGCTTTACTCGTGTCTCTCCTAGAACAGTGCTGCTGGGAGCGTTCGGGTTTATCAGCCAGGTGTGCCCTGTTTCCTGATAGGACACTGAGTCCTGCGAGGACTCAGTGGAAAACCCAGGGTCTGCACGAAGTCTCCCCTTGCTAACTGCTCTTCCCAAGTGCTCTTCCTCGCTGAGTTCTCCTGCACATCCACTCCTCCGTCCCACCCAGGAGTTGGGTACCTGCAGCATCCAGGCTCTCGGGTTGTCCCCTGGGGTCCCTGCCTCCTGGTGCTCACGCCCTGGGAGAGCTTCCTGCCCAGCCCCAAGTGACGGTAGGACCCGTGATAGCGCATGACGATAGCACATGACAAAGAGCCGTCACTTGTGGTTATGTGACGGATGACTGTGTGTGTGTCTGTCAGCAGACTGTCCCTCTGGCTGGCTTTAATGAAGGTGGCTGCTACGTTGTGGCATCGCATGTGGCAAGCAGCCTCCAACCAATGGTGGGCAAGGAACCGAGGTTGGTTGTTGCACAACTGGCTAGAGCCCGGATCCTGCCAATCACGTGGGAGGGTGGGAGCAGGTCTCCCCGCCCTGAGCCTTAGCGAGGAGCTCAGGTCTGGGTGCATCCTCGGACACAGCCCCCCGAGGCCCCGTTCCAGGGCATTTGGTGAAGTAACATGCAGAGCTGACTCACAGAAACAGAGACCGTGTCAAGTTCATTTGGTGACAATCTGTTAAGCAGAGTGAGATAAATATACAGCAAAATGATCACCACTGTTTTATAGGTAAACAGAGAGGCCCAGAGAGGTCAGTTAACCTGCCTAAGGGACGCAGTCAAAGCCAGCAGTGTGAGGTTCTGACAGCCACCACCAGCCATCGGCCCCAGGCACGATGACCCTTCCATGTGTAGATCCCCACCTGGTGGATGCCCTCTCAGGTCCCCGTCTTTGGGGAATGACTGGCCTCTGACACCTTCCTGCTCTACCCAGCGTCCCCCGGGGTGCAGAGGGGCCAGGGTTTGTAAAACAGCGCTCAGCTGTCAACACTGGCATTTGTCAAAGGAAGTGACTGCTCTCGGGCCCCAGTGGCCTTCCCAAAGTGGACACTGCTTGGGAAAAGTGCGAATGTGCAAGCTTGTCAGGCTCAGCCCGGGGAAGCTTTGACGCTGAGGGCAGATAAGGGACCCACGATTGCAGGGGCTGCTGTCTCTTCTTGCCTACAAGCCAGGGCCCTTGGTGAATGGGAGATGGGGGCAGGAAAGCAGGAATCAGCTGCCTTCAGGTCTTCCAGTTTTGGGAACCCAGAGCTGGTGAACCAGGGAGCCAGGGGGTGGTGGGAGAGGATGAGGGACACCAACAAACCCCTACCCGTACTGCAAGCCAGTGTGGGGTCACCAGGTATGAGGTGTCCTGTTGCAGGGTAACAGAAGGGAGGGGTGCAGTCCTCCAAGTGAGAAAACTATGACTAAAGTTGGATGAGACGTTTGCCCTTTGGAAACGAGCACTAAACAATGCCCGTTTAAGCGAGGGGTCTTGTCCCATGATCCTTGTTTCTATCACTATTGTCTGTGGCTCTTAATTAAACAGAAATAATAAGCAACCCCAGAAAAAGACCATACACTGGTAGTAGCTAAACAACAGAAGGGAAGCAGTTTTGTTGCCTAGAAACTGGAGATACCATGGTGAACAAGGCCCCATGCCTGTTTGAATGAATGGCTTTAACCATCTATAAAAAGTATTCGAGGAATCAGTCAATGGCAGCCGTGCAGGTTCGTGAGACCCAGCAAGAAAGCTACGTGTCCCGCCATGAGCCAGCCAGCACGCAGGCCGGGGAGAACCAGGAAGGAAGCATTCCCCCCTCACCCGCCACCATCAGCCAGCACGCGGGTGGGGGAGAGAAGAAACCCCCACACCAAGCTACCAGCCGATTTACAGGAACTACATTGTTTGATTGACTTTGCAAGCCTAAAGCTGGTAGTCTGAGCAACTATTTAGAGGGCAACAACATGCAATAGAGTAAGTGTTATAGATTTAAAAAAATTGCTTGGACAATTCCCAAGTGCCAGGTACCAGGCTAGGCAGAGGGATACAGTGCAGAAGAGAGAAAATCCTTGTATCCCTGAGCTGACATCGTAAGGAGAGGACTCAAACAACTGCTGTGCAACAAAGCACCCAGAGTTTAGAAACTTCAGACAACAATCATAGCTCATCTCTTGTGCTGCGATCCTGGCATTCGGATGGGCTCAGCTGGGCAGTTCTTCTGTCCACGTGATACCAGTTGGGGTCCTTCATGTCCTTTAGCTGAGATTCAGATGCAACAGTCGAGCCTCTCCTCCTGGGCCTCCCTGCTGTGGCTTCTTACCTGAATAGTCTAGCACGGGTGTCAACAGGGAAGACGAGTTACCCCAAGTCTTCGTGGGTGCTCAGAAGTCTCAGACCATCACTGCCACCACACTCTAGCAATGGTGGCAACGTCCAGGGCCAGCCCAGATTCGGAAGAGGGGAAAATGACTCCTCCTCTTGTCCTGATGGTGGCAGGTGTGCACAGACGGAGAGGAGGGATTGGTGGCAGCTGTTTTTGAAGACTGCAGATAACAACACCCAGCCGTGGGCATCACACATATAAAGAGAGTAGAGGTGAAGGGAGGTAAAAAACTTCCCTGGGGGGCACAACTATTGAGCATGGGGCTGGGGTTGGGAACCCAGTGATGACTGTGGCTCCTTTGGCAGTAATATCCCAACTGTCACCTGATTTCTCAGGGCCTTCATTTCTCCAGGAGTTGACCCCAGAAGCTAAAGGACCAGACCTGCCACGCCCTTCGTATGACCGTAAGACCCCAATTTGTAGGTAAAAGTTTGACCAGAATGACCCAAAAACTCCTAGTTTCACAACATCCCTTAAGAACTAGAGAAGAGATCGAAAGACTGAATTAATCTTTAAATGTCCCTGTTTGGGGTGCAGATTATGCCCGGTTGGCTCTCTCTGCTATAGGAAGCCAGTGGCAGGACCACGGCTCTAGAGCAGATGCCACACTTCCATCCGGAACTCTCATGAGGTCTCCAGGCTTCTTGACAAGAAGGGTTCAGAGACAAAGGAACCAACTGCTCCTGGCACAGCCCGCAGCATGAATGTCACAGTCCTGAGGGTCCCTTTGCTCCCCAACCCCCCAGGAGCGACAGCGAGCCCGGTCTGGATGAATGTGTACCCTCGGTGAGCTTGCAGCCCTGCTGGGAACCCTGGGTTCAGGCAAGGACATGGGTGCAACTGTTTGGTTTTTACCCCAAGAAGCAGCATCAGGCTTCTTACGCTGGATCCCGAGTGCGGCTGCCCTGGGCCCTGCGGGGAGAACTACCCCAGTCTCCAGGGTGGTCGCTGTGTGACCGTCTTAGTGGAGGGAGCGCAGGGCAGAATTTAGGCGCTGGCCCAGCAATGTCCTTCACCACCCTGGCCTGCAGAGGACGCTGGAATGTCCACTGCTGACAGCCGCTGTCGTCTGGGCCTTACCTGTTCACTGAAGGTTCTCGTGTTGGAAGTCTGTCCCCATGAGCTGCTGTTGGGAGGAGGTGGAACCTTTAAAATCTGGTGCCTGGTGGGTCTCTAAGTTGTGGGCGTGGCCTTGAAGGGGACCCTGGGACCTCAGCTAAACTGCCCAAATCCTGGTGGCACAGCACCATCTCATGCTGTGGCAGTGACAGAGCCGGGAAATAGGACTTCGTGGCATCCCATTTGGTCCACGCAGCCCCTGTCTCCCACGCAGTCTGTGCTCAGGGAAAAGGGAAGGAGGCCAGCTCCAGGGTGGCTGTCCTCATCTTTGGGGCCTGTGGGAGGACGCAGGCCTGGTGGCTGCATAGAAGGAGAGGCTGGTGCCGCTCACGCCATCTCTGACTGCGGCAGGGAGGTGGCACTGCGTCTGGCTCCGACCCATCTCTTGTCCTGGACAGGACAGGGCCTGCTGTCCTCCCTTCCCAGGCCTTGGGCGTGGGCAGTGGTGGAGAAGGGAACCAGGACTTTAGCCACTGCACAGAATGGAAGGGGCTGAGGGACGGGGAAGCAGCAACTCCTAGCAAGTGAGAGCAGAGGACAAGGCGAGTCCCCGAGCCCCAGCTCCTTAGCTGGAAGTGGCAGGGCCAGGATCCAACACCTCTGTTAGTCACCTATCCAATGACAAACTCAAAGTCCTCATTATTCACATAGGACGCTTAAGGCATGGGTCACTTAGGTCTATATGCTGCTTGGTGGCTCCAGCCACACGACCATGGGAAGTTTTCCATGCATGGCTGCCTTCTCACCCTTCCCTGGTGTGGCTCCCGTCTTCCCTGTTACTTCCTGGGCACCCCGGGTCCTGGCACATCTGGACACAAGGCTGCTGGGAAACACCCTGGGATCGTCGGGTATGCCCGTTCATCTGGAGCCCTGGGTTGATGAGTCTCCTGCAGATTCTTATAAAAGGAGCAGCCCCAGGAGGCCAGCACAGCCTCAGAGGGACACTCTGAGGTTCCACCAGCCCCAGCAGACTCCCAGCCTGCAGCTGGGCGCGAGGAAGTAGGCACTGTCTGCTGGGAAGAGGCTCTTCCAGGGAGAGGAGGAGGCTGCGTTCCTGTTGCTGTGCACGGGCAGCTGGGCCAGCGGTGCCTGGGGACAGCCAGCTTCACGGGAAGCCCCTCCACGGGCCTGTGGGCCCAGGCCTGCTGAGAGTGACGTCAGGGACCGTCCTCTCTCTGGCCGTCCCCATATTTGGTCTCCTCTGCGCCTTTCCTCTCCCGGCTGCCTGGCCCTGCAGTCCCTCACTGACAGGATGGCCAGCGGAGCCCGGTGACCTTTCAGAGACACCAGAATTTGTTTAATTTTCAGAATCCACCTCTCCTCGTCCTCCTTATCAGAGGCAGCGAGGCCGCAGCTGGGAGGCTGAATTGTTACACAATTCCCTGAATTGTGTAACAGACGGGCCAGGGTCCTCTCCAAGGCAGTCTTCTTAACTGCAAGAAACAGAAGGGAAAGATGGCGACAGAAGGGAGGGGGTGGAGAAGAGGGACCTAGAGAAAGGAGGAAAAGCCTGGGGTCCATCAGTATTGTACTGGACTTATTTTCATGAACACTTTGCTTGTCATGACTACCTTTTTTTTTTTAAATCAGCTGTTTGAGACAGGGTCTAGCTTTGTAGTTCAGGTTGGCCTTAAACTCCGGGGGTCCTCCTGCATCAGCCTCCCGAGTGCTGGAATTATAGGTCCACTCCACCATGCCTGACTCCATGCACGTAATCGCGCCTGATATTTATGGAGTAAATACATCACGTGCCAGGCATGCTATATGCAGTGTTTCATCTAAACCTCATAGCAGCTGCTTGGGGGTCCTGTTATCACCTCCATTTTGTGGACGGGGAAACTGAGGCACAGTGGTGTGTAAGTCACTGCTGAAAGCCACATGCGGTGTGGTGGGACAGGGATCGAACCCAGGTCTGCAGATTGGTGCACGGAGCTGAACCAGGCCTGTGTAGACTGCATCCTGTCTTCACCATGCCTGCAGGGGTGAATGCGCCCTCCCCACTTATGATTCTGCGTTTTCACTGCAGCGTTCAAGTCACAGCCAGAAGATACTAGGCACGGAGGGGGGGAATGTAATTATAGCAGCTAATACTAAACAGCGTCGGCCACATGAGGTCCAAGTCCTCCATCATGTGAATGTATTTAATCCCGCCAGCCCATGAAATAGGCAACATTATTACCATTTTTATAGGAGAGAAAAAATAAGGCCCGGGGCTATAAAGTATGTCCAAGATCAAAGTGGCGGAGGAAATGGGTTTGACTCTACCATCTGGCCCCACAGCCCTCTTCCTTGACGGCTGGATGCAAACCATGTCAGCTGGACCCCAGCACATAGGTCTCCCCAACTCGGGCTCACTGGGCACCTCTAATGACACAGCTCTGGAGCCCCCTGCAGCAGCCCCAGAGAACCACCTGCTCTACCTTCTCCTGCCTTTCCCCTCCCGCCTCACCACTCTGGACCCCCACGAGCTCCCCTAGACTGGGGGGCGTTTCAGGCTGGTGCAGACTTGTGTAAACAGACAATTGCTGGTATCAGCCGATGCCAGCGGCAGCCCTGCCCATCTCAGCCAGGCAGGGGAGAGTTTCCAACAGGACAGTTGGGAGGAGGAACTGAGCTGGGGAAGAGGGGACGTGCCTGCCTGCTCTCTCTGCGGAGAGGAATTTGTGGAGGAAATCTGAGAGCTGGGCAGCTTGGCTCCGTTCAGAGGCACAGAGGAGGGTGGAGCACGGTTGTGTCTGCCTAGAAGTTAGGAGGAGACAGGCATGGTGGTGCACTTCATAATCTCTGCGCTGTAGGAGGCTGAGGCAGGAGGATTGCAAGTAAAAGACCAACCAGGGTAATTTAGTGATATAACAAGGCTCTGTGTTAAAATAAAAAAAAATAAGAAAAAGTTGTGAGGATATAGATCAGTGCAAAGGCCCTGGGTTTAATCCCCAGTACCATGCATGGGTATATACATGCACACACACACGCGCGCGTGCACACACACGAATCAGGAGAAAGCCTACTGAATGGCCTCTTGCCGAGAACTCCCACCTTGGGTGGACAGATGAGCAAGGGTTCTCTCTTCTGCTATCTTCCTCCCTGAGCGTCCAAAGGTCCCGCCCTCTGCAGCTGGAGGTCAGCGATGCGCTTGGGAGGAAGAAGCCCAGGGTCGGTTTCATTTCAGCTAATGTTAAGTCTTTTAGTTTCCTAATCGGACTTTCTGCGCGATCGTTTCCTCGCTGCGGCTTTATACCATCAGTGCCCTCATCTCTGTGGATGCCTAACGCAGGCGCCTTCACGTTATCTTATTTTCCGAGGTGTTAGGAGTCTGCTGATTGCAGGCAGAAGGAGCCACGCTTGCTGAGCAGGTCCTGTGTGCCCAGCACTGCCCTAGGAGCAGGACACATCTCTGTGCGGTGGACGGCAACCGTGGCCACGTCAGTGACTATCATGAGACGTGGGAGCCAGGGAGTTGCTTTACACCGACTCTGTTATTGTAACCTCTCCTAGTTTTATTCATTCCTTTAATTGGGCCCATGCTATGCTTCCTTTGGAAATGATCCAATTAGAAAACTGTATTCTGGCTTGATGAACTAGCAGGAAGGAAATGCAGATAGAGGTTGGCTGCTTTAAAGATCATCCACGCTCTAATCGAG
>PVJX010048242.1:0-11549 GCA_004027295.1 Dolichotis patagonum
CCCTGGGGTGGCCGTGGCTTGCCAGACCACAGTCACTTACCAGGGTGGCAGGCTAGTTACTGGTTGGCTCGGTGCCCTAAGTTCCAACATGGCGCGTATCTCAGGAAACACTCTTGCTTCTTGTTTCCCCACCCTGGGGTGGCCGTGGCTTGCCAGACCACAGTCACTTACCAGGGCAGGAGGTTGGTTACTGGTTGGCTCGGTGCCCTAAGTTCCAACATGGCAGTGAAAACAGATTTAGACAACAAATGCTATTCAAATTTATTTCAGGGTTGAATAAAAATAGCTGCGTTTCTTGTATTCTTTGTCTTTTCCATGTCCAGAGACATAGGTTAGTGAAGCTCACACTTCTTGTAAATTAAGAAATATTTGTAGTCTAGATCTCTAAGCACAGTAAATGCACTTTGTCTAATTTAAGAACATAGTAGATTCAGGGGTTTTAAGTAGCTTTATAGATCAGATCCTGGTCAAGGGAAACACACTGCCTACTCAATTCATGCCACTACTATTTGAACAACCACTCACAACCAATGGGGATTTCTGATTTGGAGAACTATTAGCCTTAAGATCACTCCAAAGATAAGCATACAACAATGGATTGATAGTGTTGTTCATAACTCACTTTCCAAGCATCTATGGTCCTTGTAGTCTGTTTTGGTACCATAATAAACAAGGCAGTGTAATTTATAAAGAAAAAGAGTTTTGGCTCAGAGTACTGGAGGTAATTTTTAATTAATCAAGCACTAAGTGCTTTAATAATAGAAATTATTATGTGTTATTAGTATATGTTTGTGACATGCATGTAATGATTACATTCATTGTGCATAGTTGGTCCATTTACATGAAACATTTTAACTCAATTATGTTCCCTGACACTCAATCTTGTGGTCATCTTTACATTTGCAATATATCTTTCAATCTGTTACCTATTGTCTATCTTTTATTTGGGCCCTTTATTCAAATTTTGAATTTTTCATATAAAAGAAGACAAACAATATTTAAACTTGTGTGTATGATTTATTTTACTTAATGTTATGTTGTCAAGGTGCATGCATTTTCTTACAAAAGACTCAAATTTATCCTTCTTTATAGCACAGAAGTACTCTATTGTGTATAAATATATTTTTCAACTATTCATCTCTTTTTGAACATGTAGACCACTTTGAAGACTTAGCTATTATAAATTGTGCTGCCATATACATAAGTATGTAAATATCAGTGTAATATGATGTCATTAACTTTTTTGGAAGGATACCTTGTAGGAGAAAAACTGAATCAAATGAAATTTCTACTTTAAGTGTTTTGAGAAATCTTCATGTTGATTTCCATAGTAGTTTCACTAGTTTCCATTCTTGCCAACAGTGTAGAAGGGTACCATTTTTCCCTGAGCCTTGACAGCATTTATGATTATTTGATTTTTTCATGGTGGCCATTCTTTTTGGGGTAAGATGGCATCTTCATATTGTGTTAATTGGCATTTCTCTAATGGCTCGCAATCTGACCACATTTTTCATGTATTTTTGGCTGTTTGTAAGACTTTTGAGAGTTGTTTATTCACTTCAGTTGCAAATGTTTGATTGACTCATTCTGGGGGTATAATTTTTGAGTTTTTTAATTTATTCTATATATTAATCCTCTGTTCAAGTGTAGTTGAGATTTTACCCCATTCTGTAGTTTGTCTCTTCACTTGGTTGTTATCCTTTAATGTGAAGAAGCTTTTCAATTTGACATGATCCTATTTGACGATTCTTCATGCTTTTTTCCAAGTGGCATTCTGTTCAGAAGATCCTTGTCTATGTCTATGACTTCAAGAGTTTTACCTACTTTATCTTTCAGCAGGATAAGGATTTCTGTTTTAATATTTTTGTCTTTGAACCATTTTTATTTTAGTTTTGTACATGATGAGAGATATAGTTCTAACATCAATTTTCTGCACTTTTACAGTCAGGTTTCCCAGAACCATTTACTAAAGAGACTGCTTTTCCTCCAGCATGTGTTTTGGGCCTGCTTTTCAAAGATCAAGTGGCTGTATGTGCCTGAGGTTGTTTCTATATTCTCTATTCTGTTTTATTGTTCCACATGTCTTTTTTTTTACTGGCACCAAGATGTTTTTATTTTTTAGTAATTATGCTGTAGGGTTCAACCTACAGGGTTCTACTTGACCAAGGGATGACAAAGATGAAACACAAAGAGGCACAGAATATGTTAAAATGGTGGGGGTCTTGTTTCACTTTGACAAAGATCCCTGATTGATGGTGATTCTCTGGCTTTATTCACTCAGCCATGGGCACAAGCAATAAGTGCAAAAGAGGATTCATCTGTTTTCCACTATCCATGGTACATATCTGAATAAACATCAGAATATCAGATGTATTTTTTTTCAGCAGTGTGTCAGCACACACTCCTGTGGACTGCTTTTATCTCTATTGCTTACAGAAGAGGTTTCTTAGGCCTTAATTTTCTTATCTGGTGTCCCATATGTGCTCTTTTATTTTTTATAATAACAGCAGTTGAATATCAATCACTGTTTATCCCTAAGGAAATCATATAGGAGTGATTTGTTTTTTGGTCTTGAGTTATAGTCTTTAATGACTATGTCTTTACTCACAGTAATATGTCTCTATTGACTCTTTTTGAGGGCCTAGCCCTATCTGACTGTCTACACGATAACTAAATTAACTGTTCCCCTTCTCTGGAGAGGTACTGTTTAACTGCCATGAGGGAGCTAATGGGCAAAGATTGCTTTAAAATTTTTCATGGTGAAGAGGGCATACTTATGACAGGCATTGGGGTTACCCTCTAGAGAGTCTATTTAAAGGGCTCTCAATATATACCAGGGATTTTTGTCTTAGGTAGACACTGACAGTGAAAAATCTTACTGTTTTTTGAGGGTTTTCTTTCTTTCTTTTTTTTTTTGGTAGTTGTCATCTGAGGTTTTCACTTGTGAGGAGAGCAGTGTCAAGTTCTTTTATGGATGTGTCATGGAAAAGACTCCAAGGCTGTATGCTCCTAGAGGGTACTCATATTGTTGATATGTTTTCTGTAACAACACAGGCAAATCCATGACACCATGCTAGCAGAGTAACTGATCCCTCCAATTTTCCTTTCTCCAGGGATTGTCCCAAATCTTGTGCTTTCTCCTTTTTCTCATACTCTTGTAAGCAGGCTAGGAATAAAAATATATTTAATAGGCTTATATCTACTATTCACCTCTTGGTCACCAGCTAACCAAAAGTCCATTAAGAGAATGAAGACTAGAAATATGGATTAGCATAAAATGCACAGTCAAACTAATTCAAAATACCTGCATGTTTGCCAAAGTATTTTTTATTAATTGGAACTCTTTAAGGGTTTCAGGTGTAAGTGTATGAAAAGAATTCAAATGTAAATCTCCCTGTGCTGTTTTGTATATATTCCTAGTTGATATGTAGCTATTCCTAACTTCAGACACATCCATTTAATGCTCCCTAATACTTTTTGGAAATCATTTGGTGTTCATAACAAGTGTCTCATTAACTTCTGGACTCAAACTGCTCTTTTCATTAAAAAAATTCCTAAATAACTGTAGAGGGAAGTAGTTTGAATTTTTTCTGGTGCTACACATAACTCCTCTTGTGTCAAAGTCTGCTTAGTCTCTGCAAAAAGGATAGATTGTTGCTAAGAATCAACAGCATGCAATATATCATTCATACAATGTATTATATAGAGCCTGAGGAAATTATTTCCTATCAGGAGCTAAAGCCTGATTAACAAAATATTGACACAAAGTAGGACTGTTCCTCATCCCTTGTGGCAAGAGTCCATTGATTTCTGTGCATAGGCTTGGCAAAGTTAGTTACAGGAACAGAAATAGGGAAATGAGATCCATCCTGTGATTTAAAGAGATGGTGAAAAAGCAACCTTTCAATCAACAACTATCACAGGCCAGTCCTGTGAGACTGTAATGGGAGAGAAGAGTCCCAGCTGTAAAGTGCTCATAGGATAAATAGCTCTTAAATCCTGAAGCAGCATCCACTTCCTTGATTTCTCTGGTATAATAAAAACAGTATTGTTTCAATGGCTAGTGAAAGGCTTTATATGTCTCACTTTTAGCTGTTCTCCTACCAATGCCACAAATGAATGAGCTTCTCCTTTAGCAGGGGCCACTGACTCACTCAAACAAGTACACTGGTTTTCCATTTTAGCGAGAGAGAAATATTTGGATGGAGAGTAGCCACATTGATCCCAATTAAAAATTTGTCTTATAGACAGAACATACTCTTTCAGTCTTCCAATAGACTTCCACAGGTTCACACACCTTTCTATCAACAGGTAGAATTGCCTTATTAGTAATCTGAATTCACCACTCTTTCAGCAGATCACTGCCCTACAAATTTACTAGGATAACTTCAACAAAGACCTAAAAGACTCCCTTAAAGTTATGAGGGATTACATAAGGCAGAGAAGCAGCACTCTTCATGAACTGAGTGACCTGAGCCCCATCAAGGAATTAGTTGCTGCTCAGGTGGGCCACACAAGTGGCCACTGGAATGAAGCCATTAGTGGAACATCAGCATCTGTGTCCATACCCTCAACAATGTTTTCCTTTAACCTTAAGAGTATACATGGGCCATTGGTTTGTGATAAGTTGAATGCAAAGCACTTCCTTATGGGGGTGATGCTAAATCCTTTAGTTTCTGAACTAATAGCTGTGGTTCTGGCAGCCATTAAAAGAATCAGTTGAGCTATATAAACACCTTGTTCAAAGATCCAGATATCATGTGACTGAACCACAACCTGAATTTCCCTCAAATACTCTGAATCAATAATTCCAGGGAGTACTTCAATCCTGTAGGTTTAAACTACTTTTTCCTAGTACTAGACTCATAGTACTTAAGGGAAAAGGTCCCTATATTCCCATAAGGATTTTAACAGGTATATTTCTCCCAATAAAAGTCACCCACACAGCATCAGGAAAGTCTAATCCCACACTTCTTAGAGTTCCAGTGTCAAGGGACTAGAGCATCCTTTGGAGACCAACTGAGGACTGGGGCTGTCAGCCCATAATGGGAATGTCTCCATTTTTGGGGGCCTGGGGCCAGGCCAGCATCCTGTTTCCCCTTAGTGAGGTGCCATTTCAATGACCTTTAGAACAACATTGATTAGTCTAATGATGTCCCTTGGTACATCTCAGACAAGTACTTGGCATTTTCCCCTCTAGGGTGGTGCAATTGCACCCTTTCTTACCTGAGATTGAGTGTACTGTTTGTGGATATGCCCTATTTTATCACAATTAAAAGACTGCAATTTTTAAAAAGCTCATTTTTGTTTAATTAAACCAAACATAGCTTAGGCAAACAGAACTTATGATCTTTGGTACTCACATCTTGACACACTTTCAAATAGTTTCCAAGATTTTTAGTCACTCATTTGGTCCCTAGTGTTTGTTTACAGTCTAATTAGCATTCTCAAAAGCCAGCTGTACCATAATAATCTCTGCTGCTGGGGCATGTGGTATATGCCATCAGATAGCTTCTTGCAACCTGGCTAAAACTTGGCCTAAGGATTATGAGGAAATTGAAGAATGTGAAAAAGGGACCAAACGACAGCACCATCTTTAGAGATACTTACCTGGGCTCATTTCATTGTAAGAGCCATTTGCCAATAAGCCTGGTCTGGAAGGGTTGTGAGACTAGATCTCAGTGTAGAGCTCTTCCCAACAGCACTGTGAATCTTGCTCAGCTATTAGCTCTTTAAAATTAAAATGGAAAGTTAAATATTTGCCTGTTGAAATGTAGGACTTAGCTAAATGCTTAATGTCTAAAAGAGGTGCTATAAAATTGGTACATTGTGTCATCTTGAGAAGCCTGGAAGCTTGATTAAGAAACTCAGCAGGTCTCCATTCTGGGATGTGAAGAACATGCTATTACCTCTCTAGGATATTATCCATTGTGTCAATTTTTTTAAAATTTTATTTTAAAGAGGGTAAAACTAAACATAACAAAACAGAACAAAGTAGATCAGAAGAAAACAATGTAAGAGACACAGATTTCAAAGCAAGACAACAGGAGGTCATCACGGGCTATCATATTGTCTCTTGTTTTCTTCTAAATAGTTGTCCGTAACTTCATGCACAATGAATTCATACAAAACAAAATAGATTAAACTGATCAGAACAGAATGATGAAGGCATTTTAGGCATTCAAAACCAAACAATAGGGAAATCAACAATGGCTGCCATAATGTCTCTTGTTTTCTGCAAAATAGCTGTCCATACCTTCACGTATGTTGAAATTAAACAATACAAAACAGGCTAAAATTACTCTGATCAAAGAATAATTGTATTGCTGGGTTTCACAGTATGATGCTATGGAATCAGCACTAATAGTGTCTCTTTTCTTCAAATTAGTTGTTTATGTCATCATGCATTATATAATCAGTTTTCATAAACTGTTTAGGAAAAGTTCTACACATGTATGAGTCTCTACATGTATATCTATCCTTTCTGTATTAGAGGGAAAAACGAAACAAAACAAAATTCCAAAAAAAATACAAAGCAAAAAAGACAAATAAATAACAATAGTAAAGAGCCCAAAACACAGACAACTTAGGCCTTCAAAACAAGGTGGGCACACTCAACGAACTACAGGGAGCCAGCAGTCCCCAAAATCCACCCCTGGGTCCTGACCACTTGCTTCTTCAGCAGCGGAATCCCAGCATGCACAGAGCAAATTTGGAACTCTGCACTCAGGCAGTATGACCACGCCCTGTGTCTAAGGCCACCCCAGGATGCATGAAAGAGATGAGTGGGCCTAACTGGACTACACTCACTGAACTCCCGGCAGTGATCAGGACCCAGAATCCACCCCTGGGCCCTAACCAAACATGCTCTGATGGCAGCGGAATCCCAGCGTGCATGGGGCAAACTTGGAACTCTGCACCCAGGCAGTAAGACCATGCCTTGAATCTCAGACCATCCCAGGACACACGAGAGGGACCAGTGGGCCTTACCAAACTACACTCAGTGAACTTCAGGCAGTGAGCAAGGCCTGGAATCCAACCCTGGGCCGTGACCACACACTCTGACAGCACCAGCCTAATCCCAGGATGCACGCCACAAATTTGGAACTCCGCTCCACTCCCAGGCAGTAAGACCATGCCCTGCATCTGAGGCCACCACAGGAGGCACGAGAGGGACCAGCGGGCTTAACCGGACTATCCTCAGTGAACTCAAAGCAGCGAGCAGGGCCCAGAATATACCCCTGGGCCCTGACCATGGGTGCCCCTGCAGAATTCCAGCTCAAGGGCAAAATTGGAATTGGAACTCTGCTCCAAGAGGAACACTGGACTACAGCTGATTATCTATCATAGCCTGAAGGGAGATTAAGTGACTGCCTCAAAAAAAGAGAAGATCTCAGGTGGCTCCAGTCAGTGTGGTGAGTAGGCCCCTGAAGTAGAGGTATACAGTGGCTAAATAGGGCCAGTAGTAGAGTTCCCTCCAACTAACTGTAAGAGCTTGGTAAGTCTGACAACAGTGAGGGTGACCCCTTCCTACACACAGAAAACATCAGGCAGAGTGAGGAGTGTCCTGAGAAGGATTCCCCCAATGCAAAGAAAATCAAAAGGGCTTATGAGACACACAGGCACACAATAGGGACACAGTAGGGCCTCCACTGACACAAACACTATAGACAGGGAAACTTGATGACCTGGAATAACCTGAAGATAAAGTACTAGCAGGAATTAAAAGTTGACCTACATCAATACTACTAGGCTTGTCAGGCCAGGGAGAATATAGGATTCATCCAACAGGCCCTGCAGCAGGAAGTCAGGTGACTGGCCCACCTATTCATTGTGGGACTCAGCAATTGGATAAACATCAACCTTACAGTAGGACATGAAGATACACACTACCAACAGTTGACACTAGCGGGACTGAAGGACCAAACACTAACTCAAAAGGGGAAGACAGCAAAAAGAAAAAGCAAAATTC
This sequence comes from Dolichotis patagonum, assembly GCA_004027295.1. Taxonomy (NCBI): domain Eukaryota; kingdom Metazoa; phylum Chordata; class Mammalia; order Rodentia; family Caviidae; genus Dolichotis; species Dolichotis patagonum. The sequence continues at coordinate 7,973 of PVJX010048242.1, forward strand.
AATCTCAAACACTTAGTCCACCAGGAACAAGTACAGGAGACATTGAATTAGAGGACCCCAAAAGTAACACACTGGAAATTTCTGAAAAGATAGCAAAAGGAATAAAAAAACTCCATGAGCCATAGAGGAAATCAAATTACAAGTTCTCTCCCATGTAAAGATAGAAGTAACAACTCTAGAAAGGAGTTGCTGAGCACAGCTAAATATGAAATAGAGAAAAAAGTACAAGAGCATGGAAAAGTAATTGAAACCTTAAATGAACAGTATAGAAAACAAGGAGAATTTATGAAGCAAACTGAAAGAGACATCCAAGTAACAAAAAATTCTATTCAAAGCATGCAAAACCATTTAAATGAAGCTGAGGATAGGATTTTGGACCTTGAGGACAGGATTACAATTAGTGATCATGAAAGGATAGAACTTTTATAAATAACAAAGCAGCATGAAATGACAATCCAGAAGCTTCAAGATGATGACAAGAGCAACAATATAAGATTAATAGACATTAGTGAAGATGCTGGAGTCTATACAAAGGACATAACTAAAATATTCACAGAAATAATAGGAGAAAATTTCCCAAACATGTGGAAAAAATCTGCTATGCAGATAAGTGAGGCATACATAACACCAAACAGTCAAAACAAAAATAAATCTATACCCAGACAAATAATAATTAAGATCCCAGACATACAACATAAAAAACAGATGGCTAAAAGCTGTTAGAGAAGACAAAAGTCACCTATTGAGGAAAGCCCATTAGAATCACAGCAGACTTTTCAGCACAAACCATCAAGTCAAGACTTCCTTGGAATGAGGTATTTCAAGCCCTGAAAGAAAACAACTTTCAACCCAGACTGATGTACCCAGAAAAACTTTCATTCAAATTTAATGGAGAAACAAGATTCTGTCATGACAAAGAACAACAGAAGAAGTTCACATCCACCAAACCATTCATAGAAAGAGTATTGAGAGATACTAGATAGAGATAAAAATGAGCACTATCCCCAGAACAACAGAAAGAAACCACTGGGTAGGACAAGCAATTAACTAAGGGGAAAAGCAGAAAGCAAACAATTGGAGCACAACATAGCAAAGTTGAACCAGTACATATCAGTAATATCCATAAATGTAAATGGTCTCATTTCAACTATCAAAAGAAAGAGGTGGACAGAATGGATCAAGAAACATGATTCTACAATATGCTGTATACAAGAAACACATCTGACCCAAAAGGAAACTCATAGATTAAAAGTCAAAGGATAGAAAACAGTATTCCATGCAACAGGAACCGAGAAAAAATCAGGGGTAACTATTCTATTTGCAGACAATGTGAACTTCAAACCTAAAATGATTAAAAGAGACAGAGAAGGTCACTACATATTTGTAAGTGGAAAAATTCAAGAGGAAGAACTAACAATTATAAATATACATGCACCAAACACAGGAGCAACCAACTATATATGACACATACTAATGGACATGAAAAACCAAATACACAAGAGCACAATTATTACAGGGGAACTTAACAGCCCATTGTCACAAAGAGATAAATCAATTAGACAAAAAGTAAACAAATAAATAATACAATTGAATCATATCTGCAAGCAATTGGACTTAGTACATGTTTACAGAGTGTTCCACACAACTACATCAGAATACACATTCTTCTCAGCTTCCCATGGGACATTCTCCAAAATAGACCATACATTATCCCATAAAACATTCTTAAGTAAATGCAAAGGTGTTGAAATTTTCCCATGCATAATATCTGACCATAGCACACTGAAATTGCAAATTAATGGCAAAAGAATTTGCAAAACCTACATAAATACATGGAAATTAAGTACCAAGCTTTTGAACAATCTGTGGGCTACAGATGAAATTAAACAAGAAATAAAGCAATAACTACAATTAAATGAAAATGTAGACACAAAATACTGTAATCTGTGTAATTCAATGAAAGTGGTCTTAAGAGGGAAGTATATACCAATAAATTGTCATATCAAGAAAACAGAATGAGCAGAAATAAACAACCTAATGCTTCATCTCAAGCTTCTAGAAAAAGTAGAACAAGTTAAACCTAAAGCTCATAGAAGAGAGGAAATTGTAAAGATTAGTACAGAAATCAATGCAATTGAAACTAAAAAAAATACAAAGAATTAATAAATCAAAAATTTGTTTTTTTTTTTGAGAGAATAAACAAAATTGACAAACCTCTAGCTAACCTTAGGAAGAAAAAGAAAGAAAAAGCCCAAACACACCCAATAAGGACTGAAAAGGGGAAATTACTACAGATCCCATGGAAATTCAAAAGATCATGATTACCTACCTTGTAAATGTCTACTCACATAGAAAGGAAAACAGAGGAAATGGACAGATTTCTAGAAACATGTGAACTACCAAAGCTCAACCAAGAAGATATAGCAATTTTGAATAACCCAATATAAGCTATGGAAATTGAAAATGTAATAAAAAACTTACCAACAAAGATAAGCCCAGGCCCTGATGGATTCACTGCATAATTCTACAAGAAATTTAGAGAAGATTTGATGCCAATACTCCTTAAACTCTTCAATGAAATTGAAAAGAAAGCAATCCTCCCTAATTCATTCCTGGAGGCAAGTATTACTTTGATACCAAAACGAGAGAATGACCCAACCAAAAAGGAGAACTATAGGCCAGTTTCACTAATGAACATTGATGCAAACACTCTCAAAAAAATACTGGCAAATGGAATGCACAAATTATCAAGAAGATTACACAGCATGACCAAGTGGGGTTCATTCCAAGAATGCAGGGATGGTTTAACATATGCAAATCAATAAATGTAATACACCACATCAACCGAGCCAAAAACAAAAACCACATGGTCATCTCAATAGATGCAGAAAAAGCTTTTGATAAAGTCCAACACATGTTCATGATAAAAACCCTTCAGAAACTCAGAATACACGGTGTCTACCTGAACCTTATAAAGGTCATCTATGACAAACCAACAACCGATATTATACTAAATGGACAAAAACTGAAAGCTTTCACTTTAAAATCAGGAACAAGACAAGGATGTCCACTATCACCACTGCTTTTCCATATAGTTCTGGAAACACTAGCCAGGGCAATCAGACAAGAGAAACACATAAAAGGCAGAAAGATAGGAAAGAAAGAAGTTAAATTATCACTCTTTGCAGATGACATGATTCTCTATAGAGAAGACCCAAAAATCTCCATTAAAAGATTACTACAGGTAATAAACAAATTCAGCAGTGTAGCTGGCTACAAAGTCAGTGCTCAAAATCCAATAGCATTCCTGTACACAAACAAGAAACTCACTGAGAGAGAAATTATGGAAATATCGCTCATCACAATCTAAAAAAATGAAATAATTAGGAATCAAACTAAGAATGTAAAAGACCTATATGATGAAAATCAGGCTATGCTAAAAAATGGAGATTGAAGAGGATATTAGAAAATGGATGGCCCTGAAGCAAGGCCAGCAGATCACTGTAGTTGCTGGTTTAAAACAGGAGCCTAAAGAGAATTCTTTCTGTGGTCTGTTGCCCATTTCAGAACTTTGGAA
>PVJX010048243.1:0-11548 GCA_004027295.1 Dolichotis patagonum
TAATGGCCAATAGCTCGCCTCCACGTAGAACCCTTCGATTGGCTATAGACAGCTTATAAGCTTAGTGTAAGGAAGTGCTCGTTGCACAACACGCAGGGAGCCGTCAAGGACGGACATGTGATGAGGTTGCTGCCCGGTCAATAAAGGAGCTTGCAGAAGTCCAGTGTTCGTGTGCTCTCTTCCGCGGGACAGAGTCGGCACCGGACAATTCCTCATGGTTGAGAAGGGTTGGTCAGAGGGATCAGACCCACAACTACACCTTTGTCCTGTTTGAGCCCTGAGGGTAAGTGGGTAGCACTCCTTCCTTCCTATCTGTCCTCAGGGTTCCACCCCTCTTGGAGGGTAGCACTGTGACCAGAGCAATAAGGTCTTCATTGACCATCCTAGAAGGCCCAACTTGACTTGAAGAATTTCCCCAACCGAGACTTAAATTGGCTCCCTTCCTTACAGTCACTTCTGGTGACTATTAGTGGCGTCTGTCTTCTTGCCTGCAGCCCTTTGAAGAATGGGGGCCACGCATTTTGAATAGTGACTCAGAGACCTCTGTTAAACATGAACATTTCCAACACCCCTGGCTTCTGGTTCAGCATCATGCACATCAAATGCAGCATCTCTAACGCACTGTGAAAACCCACAATAAGGCTCCCTAGAGTGACAGGGACACCCTCCTTGCTTCAGGATCTGTGCTCCATGCTCTGCTCTAAGAGAACCCTTCCCACTGGACCTCACCCCAGACTTCCCCCTGGACTTCCACCCTGGCCTCTAGCCTTCTGTGTTCTGTCACCCCCTGGCCTGTGCCCCCTGCCTTCTGCCAACAGAGGTGATCATCAAGATGGTGTCCCAGGACTTCTGTCTGGATCTTTGCACTGAACAGCCTTACTCTCCTGACCTTGGAAAGCTGTGGCAGCGAGGACCGCTGTACCTGATCTTGAGATACACGGTCTCCACACTGCACTGTCTGGCCTCCTGCCCTCCAGCAGGTCCAAGAGTGGTTACAGGAGATGTCCAGGCAGGTCAGGGATTAGCTGAGGATTCAGATAGCTGTGTATGGCTCGGAGGTCCCCAAACTCCTTCCTGCACTGGTTGTCCCTGGAGCTCTGCAGCCTTACAGGAGCCACAGTAAGGAGCTCACTTCCAAGTGAGTCAGGCTCTTGGAGGATACTGAACGGTTCCCGTGCCCAGGGCTTTTGTCTTGCTGGACTCTCTAGAGCCCAGAGTACCATTCATGGCAATTTGAAACCCAAAGTGGTGAGGCCAGTACAGAAGTTTGTGGATCTCATTTCAGGCATGTACTAGAAATGCTTGTGGGTCCCTGCACTGAAGACCACACTCACATAAGTCACAGTCTCCTGTCCCATCTTCATGGAACCCAGAGAAACACATGCAGCAAGAATCTCCAGACTTGCACAGGGCACAGCTGTATGAGGCAGTTGCGATTAGTCTGCCAAGACCATCTCATTCACTGAGTCTAGAAACCAACAACAGGGCGCAATCGAGCCAGACTCAATCAGATGGCTCAGTGTCACTGTGGTGCCCAAGACCAATGTGCAAACCCCTCCTCGGCAGCGTGTGGCACAGTACAAGTGCTGGCTCCTGGCCCTGACTCCAGGCTGCATAGGGAGCAGCCACATGCGTCACCACCATGTAACAGCACATAAGGCCATTGCTATACCCAGTAGAGCTGAGCCCCACTTTTTCCTATTTACCTCTTGAGAATACAGAGCACAGAGAGCATGAGGAAAGCTCCCAGGAAGAAATCGGCAACCCCACATTCCCATGAGTGTTACCAGAAGGCAAAAGTTCCACCACCCTTCTAGTCTGAACAGGAAGCGAAGCCATGTTGTACAGAGCCTCCTCACGTTGCTTACAGACTGGAGTCCATGCAGTGACAGCTCAAAACCTGGGGCTGGACACCAATGCCCCTTTTTCCTCTCATCCTGCCTGGGAGACTGAATAGACAACTTCACCTTCAGCCAAAGATAGGGAGAAAGCACATCCCTGGATGACAGTGGGCCCAACAGGACAGCACTGGGGGGACCAGCACTAAGGGCTCTTCCTCAGGAAGTCTCTCTCCTCCATGGCCCGTGTGCCGCCACCAGCAAGATGGCAACCAAGGAGAATGCTTTCTACAGAAGGAAACCATCCCTGGTATCATGACTGCTGCTGTGTCAACTGCAACCACTTTCAGCTTCCCTTTTCCAGAGGGATCCTTAGGTTCTGTCCCAGTCTAGGTGCGTTCAGAAGCTGAAGAATGCAGAGGTTGAGATTCTGTCACCTAACAATCCCTCTTCCCTTATAGACACAGACAATCCTCAGCCTACGTAGAACTGGGAATGTCATGTATCCCAAGCAGAATAATATGTGCTGACTGTGACTTTGTAGCAAAATACTCCAAATGTGCATGTCTGATGGGGAACCCTGAAGTCTCAGGACTCACTGCTGGGGAGGCCCAGGCTCAAGCAGGCTGCAACACAGCCAACCCCCTCTACCTCCTGTCCATTTTCACAGGCGTTGACCCCCACATGTGTGATCTTAGCACCCACACAAATCCTGACCTCCCTCTTCAGGGCCTTGTGGAGGAGCTGGGGTGCCAAGAGCATGCAGAGGCCCCACATGCAGTCTCCTCCTGCACTCAGGCGCTCCTCACCCCACACCTGTACAGAGAATGAGTGTGTGGTCCACTGTCAGCTCCTGCAGGTCCTACACAAAGGCCACGGGCACCCAGAGGGTAGTGTTGATCTGGCCCAGGCTCGTCTCCAGCAGCCTCACAGAAGTCACCACCAGAAGGTAGCAACCTGTGCCTTCCCGACATGGCATGGGCCCTGGCACACAGTGGAGGAAAATGCCTCTCTGCACGGCTGTGACCGCATAGTCTTGAAAGACAGTTTAGTGTTTCTTAGCAAACATGTCCATCAAAAGAAATACAAAGCAAGATTATTTCCCTTTATCCAGATCCTATGGAGAGCAGTACTTCATACATTTATTTCTAGACCTCCTCAGCCTTCTTTGGGTAATTTCTGCTCCACAGGATTTGATACAGTCCAGGGTTGGGGGATGCTCTGATCCATGCTCATTCTGTTCCACAATAGTCTCATGGATTGGATTTCGTTAGATCCACGTGGATTTCCGTGCTGGTTAATGAGCACCTTCATGTGCTCAGAAGACCCGAGCACGATATGCTCAGGCTTCAATGTAAGCCTCAAAGACGTCACCTCTCCTGAACTTGTTTCACTCAGCTCGACTACAATTTGAGGACTGAACTGAAGATATCCCTCTCCAGAGCCGAACAGCTTATACTATGCACTGATAATTTCATTGTTGAGCCTCAGGAAGGGCATGAGACATTTTGTCTCAAGGAGGTTCAAGTGAACCTGTGCCCATAGCACTGTGATGTGTTCTAACAGCCTCAGGAAAGAGGACCCAATTCGGAAATGGGACCCTTTTAGCCATGGTTATACCAGCTGAGGCTCTCAGGGGATGTGGGATGATTCCAACACACCTGGAACATGAAGGTTAGAATGCTGTGAGGAAAGAGTCACTAAGCAGACCTCGGGTCTAAGCTAAAGAAACTGAATCTATTGCCAGCCCAGATGGTTGCTGTACAACCCAGCAGAGAAAATCCAGGACTTTTTATTAAGATTTGACTCGGCTCAGTACAGTAACTCATATGGAGAAGATGGAGATCAAAAATCTCCTGACTCACAAAGAAGCAGAATGACATCTGCATAGTTTAGGTTTTAACAAACACCCAGCCTGACATCCTGGCACACGTTCTTCTTGAAACATCTTCTCATCCTTCCATTCCCTTTATCTTGGAGTCACTGATCAAATAAAAAAGTTGGTACACAAGACAATTGCAATCTTTCAAGATCCTCAACTTTAGTTGTCCAGCCTTTCCATTCCATCACTTCCAGTTAACTCTGAATCACTAGCAAATAGAGATGAAGGACTCCAGGTTTAAACTTCCCACAACGTTGACTGCTGCAGTTGCACCCGAGTTAGTTTTGAGAGTTTGTCCATCTACAACGGTTCAGACTGACAGAGCATTGGCCACTGGGAAGTGATCCGAGGTTCTAAGCCATACCCACGTCGGCATTTTGGTTACACCGTATCAGAGAACTCAAATACCATTTCTTCAAATGCTGTTTGCTTTGGTTTCTGCAGCGGTTGAAACAGTACTAGATCCACAGCCCCTGCTGGCAGAGTTTAATATGCAGAATGCTGGTTCCTAGCTTCCTGATGTCTTTTAAGCAAGGGAGTCATGCCTGTCAAGAGTCAAGAGAATGCAGAGGCTAACAAAGGCAGGTGTCAATCTTGATTCTTCCTTGTGTGTGATTCTTCCTTGTGGCATTTGTCTAGGTCCTAAGCCCAGACCCTAGTTTCTGGTATAGAACATGGAACCTCAGGACATGAATTCCTCATGGCCAGTTTTGTTCCCAACACAGCTGGGCTCACAAGTTCATGGACTAAAGCACTGACAAACAGCAGAGATTAGGTGCCTGTAAATGACCCTGGTCTACTTCCTCTGCTCCCATGGAGACCCCAATTCTAAGCATTCCAGGAGACTTCCTGTTTTTGTTTTGTACTGCAAATATGATAAATGTGATAATGTTGACAAATGTTCCTTATCCCAAGTGGCAGGAGGGAGAACCTTTGGGCATATCACATTTTGGGTCACCACCATCACTCTGATTTTTACTGCCCAGGGCCTCTTCTGAAGATAAATCTAACATTTGGCATTGAGAAGCAAAGTCCTTTTGAATCCTATACCTGGGCTACAGACAAACACCACAGGAGCATTAACGTGGGAATGAACAGCTACTTGTCGTCTGTGATTCCAGCATTACCCAGGTTATTTCAGCCTTTTCATTTCATCTAATCATCTTAGATAACGTTTGTTGTAAGAGTTAGCAAATGAGTGTGCCTAGAGTGTTTTGAGTAGGTTTTATTCAACTTTGTGAGATCCAAGCTAGAGAAATTTCTGTATCCTTCCAGGAAGGGGCAGGCAGGGAGATGAGTTTACCACACCCTCCCATCTCCCCCTGGTTACCTGAAAGCTAAGCTAGCACCTTCTCTAGGTCAGACATTCACTGTCAGTTGGGGATCTGTGAAGTCTCTCTAGACATGAAAAATAATTTATAGAAAGACTTCTGGATACAACTGTCTCATTCTCTTCAAGAGTTAGTATTTGTCTAGAGACTTTTATTGTATGGTAATGAGCGTTTACAAGTGATTCTGATTTCTACAGCAGTGTCACTCTTCCTACACATATCCACTAAAGCAACAAGGACATCCTCAATAGAGAACAAAGTAAAATCTTGCATGGGAAAATAGAAACGCTTAAGCCCGGCTATGCTCTGGATGATCCTGTGATCCTTCAGTCAGCACTGTCGTCATGTCAGGGTCTCTTTCTAAGTGTCAGCAGTGGCTCTAGCTTGTAGCTTTACAATCACCACACTAAGTCACCACAGAATTTTCATACCATATGAAACTGAATCCATATCCCCAAGTCAGTCTCCCATCGATCCAGAATCCTTTTGTTGCATGCATTAGGTACATGACCCAATAGACTCATAGGCCCCCAAAGACAAGGAAGTTCAGTGCTTGTCCAATGTGGCATTAGGGCAAAGATCTAAGCGTGCAAGCTTGACGAATTTTCTAGGATACAAACAACCTCTGATAATACTGATCAGATTGTTCTATCCATGAATCGTATTTAGGCTATCACAATGATGAGACCCAAGGATTTAATGTAGAACACTGCCCCCAAAAGCTTCAGTTTACAGTGTTTTTCATTGCATATGAGACCAAGGAGCCCAGCTGTCCAATTACCAAGTCAACTCAGGGGACATTCACATTTCTTCACTTTCCAAGGTCCCTGTGTGAAACTTAAGACTAAGGAGATAGTTTCCTCATTTTCTTCGCCATGTCACAGCTTGAGTCCCACTGGCCCCTCTGTGCCCTTATAATCTGAAATAATTTATATACCAATCAGACCACAACAGGAGAAGCTAGAAGACATGCTCCTGGCATGTTCCGAGTATCCTTTCTCACCCACAGCACCAGGGCTACTCCTATAAATATTCCTCGTTCTCACAATATCAATGACTCCTGAATCAAAACCCCCAGGGTTCTCTTCTCTGGGTCCAACAGGGTCTGCAGCCTAAGCAATTCCAAGTGTTTCTGAGTCAAAACTGTAGGAGAAAACAAGTGATTTAACCAGCCCAGTTCTTTGGAGGATGATCATCTTTTTGAAGAATTCAGCACAAGATGTTTGTAGCCTAAAACAAGTGTCATGACATATAAACCCCAACTCAGCAAATAGTGTTGCTGCAGTATCACCTGAAACCCCAAGACTGCTTGGAGTGAAGTGCCTGGGGCTTTGTAAGTTAAAGTCTCAGAACCACGCGTATTAAGGGATGGGGAGCTGAGTGCATATGGCAGTCAACAGCAAGCCAACGTGCCTATTGTGATACTCGACTATAGGACTGCTGGTAACTTCCCAGAGAAGCACAAAGGGAAATCCATATTTAAATCTATTTGTAGCACAATTTGACCAAGCAAGTATGTGAAGGTTGAATATACGATTCCCGAACGACAACTTGAACCCATCGGGTCCTATAGACATGTGAGAGCTGACATACAAATATGCCATATCCTGTTGGCATAGCCCCTCCCACCACTGAAAAAGAAAGCTGTTCAGAAGGATTTGGGTCTCCAGAGCTGCTAGGCAGGAGCAAGTTCAGAGCATTAGGGTCAGAACCAGGGCTCTTCAAGGGGAACAAGATCATCCTCTTGGGACTGTTAAAGGCCAAGATGACCACTGCACTGTCATGCCCACCCTATGCTTGCCACAGGGCCGAGGACTCCGGTGTAACTCCTGGGCTAGCACAGGTACCAAGCGAGGCAGTACAGGACCCTCAGCACAGGGCACTTACATTTGCACTTCCAGAAATTCTCCAGAGTGCTGCGAGAGCAGAGGCTGCAGGCAGAGATGCCACGGGGCTCTGTGTCTCCGCATCTGGTGCTGCGGCATCTCACCCAGCATGGAGGGTTTTCTTCCTAAACACTTAGTCAGGCCAGTGTGTGCCGCAGCACCAGAGTCCGAAGGCTACTCTGCCCTGTGTCAGATACAAATGTGGATCTGATTGGAATGTATCCATTCCGATTTTCTAACACAGGGCGGAGTAGCACACAGAAAAGCAGTCAATGCACAGCTGTCTAAAAATTCTATGATGCACATATTTGCCAACTCTCAGGCCTCCTTGGGGTGATTTGACACTAGGAAACTCCCCCTTGTCCTTAACTCCAGGCCACATCCTAGGAGGAATGCCATGGAGAATGCCTAGCCCCTTTCACAGGATGACTCACCATGACTAAGGAAGAATCCTGGCCTTCCTAGCAGGTGGTGACAATCTGTCTGTGGTATACATCCCTCGCTCGTTCTTGCGGCTTGAGGGAAGCATGCACCAGAAGGGACATGAAAATGAACATAGAAGTATGACTTGAAGATTAAATCCAAACAGGCTTTCTAGCCAGCTCATTGCAATAGATGCATATTTATACTTGGACTTGAGAAAGTCTCTTTGTAAACAAGCTGAATGTATCCATTCCGATTTTCTAATCTACCTCAACTTTTGAGAAGGAGCAATGCAAAGACAAGCTGTGTCCTTGACTGGAAGTCCAAGGAGAACCACAGGATCCCAGATACCTAACTGTAAACGTGCAAAACATAGTGGGCATCATTGCCAAGACCCTTACTCAGGAAAGGACACCCAGCAAAAAGACCTGTGACATCCTCCTGCCTGAACAGGGACCACTACGGTAAGCCTGTGTTCCCAGGAGGCCCGTATCTCCTGGCCACATGCACCTGCCTCCCAGCACATCTCTGCTTAACCTCCCATAGACAGCATCAAGCACACAGAAAGGTCAGAAGCCACGTGCCTGTAAGTGGCTCTGGGCACCCTTCATTCCCAGGGACACCCTGACCACCTCGTGGAGTCTCTGGTTTTAGACCACAGCAGTGATAATGCTTTGCTTCACTGACTGCCCTGCCACGGGAAGACACTTCAGGGAACAGCAGACAGAGACGCCACAGTCATTCTCTGCATGACCCACCCAGCATGGTGGCTCCTATAAGAGCATAAGGAAGTCAACAAGTCTTTAGTTCTCAGACCAAGAACAGGGGGAGGTTTTGGGGGAGTGAGGAACTGCTTGGTATTCGTGAACCCCGGGTTTATGAGTTATTATAGCCAGGTTAATTACGACCTCAACTGTTGTCTATCATGAGTAAACAACAGGCCAGAGAACTGTAGGAAGTGTTCATTTGTTGAGGTTTGTGTAAGTTTGTAATGTCTATGCAGGTGAAATTTCTGTACCACCCCCGGAAGGAGCGGAGAAAAGAGCTACTTACGGCACCCTCCCGCTTGCCATGGCTGCCTTAAGGCTATCTCTGGGCTAGCATCTTCCCCACTTTGGAAATTCACCATCATAGTGTTAGGCATCACATACCTTTCCATGTGCCAAAAACACTACTATAGCAGGCAATGAAAAATGCAGTTTATAAAAGTGTGTAGATATATATTCTTCACTTTGATTAAGAAGTCATGTAGCCTACAAAACAAATACTAATAGTTGGAAGCTGTCTTCCATTAAGAATTACTTTTTAAAGAAAAAGTTAATGATAAAATGTTTCAGAACAAGATATGAAAATGCTTTATACATTGTATATTGTTATCTTCAAGGTAGTTGCTGGATTACACGAGATAGGCATGAAAAGTTGACCAAACTACCCAAGCACAAACCTTTCCTATGAAGTAAGGGGAAGTAGTATATTTTTAACTATCATCTATATCTTCCTTTTCCCTTCCTTTTCTCCTTTCCTCCATCCCAGTTTCTTTCCTTTTGAAAAGTTTCTTCCTATTTCACAATGTCTATTTCACAATCTTACTTTCAGCTTCACACTGGGAAACAATACATAAGTTACACGTGCAAGTCTGATTTCCCAGTATGATCTCAGGTTGCATTCATTTGTAAGAGTCAAGTTTATCCTTTATGGCTAAGTAGCACTCCGTTGTATAAATACATTTTTGTCCATTCCTCAGTTGATTGGAATAGTTCTTGCAAAAAATCCCTATACCCAAGTGTGCTGCTAACAAACGTGGGTGCATGTATATAGCTGTGCTATGTTCTTCATTCTTCTGGGAAAATACCCACAAGGGACACAGCAGTTTCCTTTCAGAGTGTGGAATACTTCACACCAAGCTCTCATGTCCTTTAAGGTTTGTCTTGAGAAGTCTTTCATTTCTATTGCATTGAATTCTCTTAGTGCAAGATTGGCTGTGCCTAGTCTTTGAAAGAAACAGCCAATTTATTCCTTGTATTTTTGAGTCTGAATTTCACTTGTTTCTGCTGATGTTGTAAAGTCTTTTGCCATGTGCTAGCTTTTGATTTGGTTTTTCTGGTTTTTTTCTGGTTATTGGTTACTCATGTTTCTGGTTTGTTTCCCTAAGGCTTAGCTTCCCTTAGACCTGGGCTTGCCATTTCTCTGATGCAGGCAGTCACAGAGTTAAGCTAGGATTGCTTTCACTGGACCTGTACATTCTGGTATTTTGTACTGGCACTATTTTTAGGAATTACTCTAGCTTATTGATTACTTCTGTAACCCATTGATTATTCAAGCACATATTTTTAAATTTCCATTTGTCTACATAATTTGTGGTTTTGTCATTAATTTCTAATTTCATGGCACTAGAATCTGAAAAAGTCAATGTGATAATTGATTCTTTTCTATGTAAGCATGCTTTATGAGCTAGTATGTGGTCTATTTTGGAACAAGTTCTATGTGCTATTAATCTTTTGTTGAACAGAACACTAGATACCTATTAAATCTGTTTGAAGGTGTAGTTCAAATCTTAGTTCGTTGTTGGTGTTTTAGCTAGTTGATCTATTTGTGACAGTATATATCATGGTCCCCCACTATAATTTTATTGATGTTTATCTGATCTTTATTGTCCAGTAGTGTTGATCTTATGAAGTTGAGTGCATCTTATTTGGTGCATATTTGTAATTATTTCTGTTCAATTGTTCCTTTCACCAATACGTAGTGACCTCTGCCTCTGCCAATCAGATTTCACTTGACATCCACTTTGCCTGAAAACCAGTATGGCTATTCCTGTTTGTCTTGAACATGTTTCTTGTATTCAGCATACGATGGGTGAGTGGGGCATCCAAACTGTCAATTTCTTTGAGGAGCTGAGACAATTCACATTGAGAGTTAACACTAAATGGCATAAACTTACGCTTTCCATCGAATTAGTTTCTTGCTGTCGCTTCCTTTCTGTCCCTTCTGCTCAACTCTCAACCTCCCTGGAATCCATTCCATTAGACCTACTACTGGTCTTGTTTGTTTCAGTGTCTTTAAGATACACTTGAGAATTTGGGGGCATCTTTCTGAAAGGCATATATTTCTTACAGTGCTTTTTATTGTGGAAAGACTTTTGAAACTACTGAGAGAATCCACTACAGACATGGAGAAGATATAATCTAGACCCATATATCTCACCACACACTGAACTAAAGTCAAAATGGATCAAAGACTTAAACATTAAAGACAATCTGAAAGGTAAATCTCTTGAAGATAGGCATAGGCAAAGGACATTCTGAGCAGCACCTCAATCTCATGATATCTTCAACAAGTGAGATTAAATGAAAATCTTTCACACAGCAATGGAGACCACCAACAGTGTAGACAACTTACAGAATGGGGAAAAATTTGCTAGCTACTTTTCAGGCCGGATTGATACTAAAATACACACAACTCGAAACTTAGATTCCCCCAAAATAAAAGACCCCATCAAGAAATGTCCATTAAAATGAAGACACTTCTCAAAAGTACAAATGGCCAATACAGCCATTAAAAAAATTTGACATCTCATCTTGAGGCCTTCATAGGGAAATGGAGACAACTTGAGACTATCCTCATTAGTGAAATAAATAAGAATCATATTTATAAATGTCACATTGTTTCTCTAGTGTAAAAAGTAATAAGAACTGTAAGAGTAATAAAACCCAAAATGTAATTGCTACTGTAAAAAAGAGGAAAAGAAAGTGCTCTAAAGGATATAACTGCATGTGTGTTTAAGTGTGTAAGATAGATGCCCATATTACTGTTGTTGTTAGAATGTTGAGCAGAACCCTGAACAGGCTCATTGTTTGAATGTGTACTTTGTATGTTTTAACTCTAACTTGAACAACTATTTCCAATGATGACAGTATATAACTTATCAAGTAGCGATTTCTTAGTATTTTTGTTTTTTGTATTGTGGTTTTTTTTCTTTCCCCTTCGGAATTCTGTATTGTTGCTACCCTCTTTCAGTTACGTTTTTTTTCTTTCTTTCTTCTTCTCTTTAAATAAAAAATTTAAAAAAATTGACACCTCTCACCAGTGGAGAAATGCAAATTAAAAGATGGAGATTTCACCTTACTCCAAAGAATGTCTATCATTATAGAATCAACTCATAAATGCAGACAAGGCTTCAGGGAAAAA
>PVJX010048244.1:0-11558 GCA_004027295.1 Dolichotis patagonum
AAGCCAAGAATGGCTGTCATAGTGTCTCTCATTCTCTTCAAAAGAGCTGTCCATACCTTTATTTGTGTTGAACTTAAACAAAACAAAACAAGCCAAAATCACTTTGAACAAAGAATGATAGTATTGCTGGATTTCACATCATGACATTACGGAGTCAGCACTGGGTACTGTAGTGTCTCTTTTTCTTCAAAATAGTTGTTCATTTCAATGTACAGTATATAGTTGGTTCTTGTAAACTGTTTATAAGCTCTATACCTGTATGAGTTTCTAAATGTATATCTATCCTTTCTGTATTAGAGGGAAAAACAAAACAAAGCAAGACAAGACAGAACAATTCCTAGAAAAGCATGAAGCAAAAAGTCATATAAAACCACAATACAATGTGATCTACAATGGTTACCATGATGTCTCAGCAGTATATAACAACATTAATAAAAACAAGGCATTGGAGATATTATAAGACTTCAAAAGCAGGCAATAATCAAACCAGAGTGGGTATCTTAGGGAATCTTGTCATCTTTAGTATAGTTGCTTATACTCTTAGACTTGATGTTATCAACCATAACAGATCTGAATAAAATCAGTCAATACAAGATAGAACTCTAACAAACCAGATTCAAGAAAGATCAGTCATAATAAGACAGTATAAGTTATACAGGGCTTCAGATGAAGTTGATAAAAAATTAAGGATGATTACCATATTATGTCCTCTTATTTTTGGGATAGCTGACCTTGTCCTTGAGTCTAGTTTAAGTAGACAAACTGGAACAGCATGTAATCCATCCAAGCAGAGTGATGACAATAATGTAGATTTTAAATTGTTACCCCATTAACAATATCCTCTGCCTTCCTTTTTTAGACAATTCCTCCCCTTTCACTCCCATAGGGTGCACTGCTTATTTTGTGTCCCACTGCCTCCTTATATAGAGCATCTCAATGGACTCTATCTCCTGATCTACTCTGTCTGTGTTTCTCTCTGTTAGTATTTTGAGGCCTTCTATACTAGAGATTATAGCCAATCTTCTCTTCCTCATTTCTGCTATTCTATTTTTCTGCCTTTGGTAGTCTATTTTTCTCTTCCACTCCACTGTCTGCCCCATTCACTGAGGCCTCTCTGCCAGTGTTCATGAAATGCTTGTATTCTTGTTCTCTGTACCTAGAATGTCCTTCAGTATTTTTTGTAGGGTTGGACTGGTAGTCACAAATTCTCCTAGTTCCTCTTTGTCATGGAAGCATCTTGTTTCTCCATTAATTTCTAGAGAGAGTTTTGCAGGATACATCAATTTGGGCTGGAGATTGTTCTCCTTCAGTGCTTGAATTACTTTACTCCAAGCTCTTCTTGACCTGATGGTCTGTGTAGAGAAGTCTGCTGTGATTTTGATGGGTTTTCCTTTATAGGTGATCTGTTTCTTTTCTCTGATGGCTTTTAATATTCTGTTCTTATATTGAATTTCTGGGATCTTGATTATTATGTGTCTGGGTGTAGCTCTGTTTTGGTTGTAGGTGGCTGGAGTTCTGTATGCTTCATATGTCTGCATATCATTTCCTTTCTCTATGTTTGGGAAGTTTTCCTTAATAATTTCTGTGAATAGCCTTTGCAGTTCTTCTGTTTTGACTCTTGCTTCTTCATTCACATGCTTTATTTTTAAGTTATAGATCCTCTTGTCATCCTCTAGCCTTTGTATAGTTACTGCCTGCTCCCTTGTTATTTTTAAGAGATCTTCCCTTTCATGATCACACATTGGAAGCCTGTGTTCAATTTTTGATAGTCTATCTTTGGTTTCTTTCAGGCAGTTTTGCCAGCTTTCTATGGAGTCTTTAGTTTACTGGTAATCTCTTTGAATCTGCTTCATGAATTGTAGGTTTTTTTTTAATATTCTTCATTGAACATTTCTCTCCTTTTGTGTTCCTCCATTCTTCTGTCTGTGTCTTCTTGAGAGATGGCTAGTCTTTCTTTTATTAATCTACTTATCTCTTGTTTAACTTGAATTAATATTTCAGTTTTGATCTTGTGTATGAGGTCCCGAAGATATCTCTGTATATCCACTGATGCTGTGTTTGATATTGCATGTTTGCTGCCCTCAGTCTCTTTTATATTTACCTCCCCTGGATCAATATTCTTAGGGTTGGGGCTGGGGGCTTTTTCTTATTTTTCCCTCTCGTCATGTTTTTGGTTCCTGCCATACAAGTGTATAGTGTAATTCCCCTTTTCTTGTTGGTTAGGGTTCTTCTGGAGCACATAGGCTAGGGGATTTTGCCCTCTGCCATCCGCTATCAGAGAGTGAAGTGCAAGCAAGGGTAGTATACACTGGCTCCTCTCCTCTGGGCCAGTAAAACTTTGCAGGCCGTTACTCTGTCAGTGTGCGCCACCCTCAGGGAACCAATTGATTTGTGAGGACCCACTGGGTCCCAGCCCAGTCCAAGCAGATTCCACCAACCTGCTGTGTGAGTGGAGCAACCAACTGAAGCTGTTTCCTTACAGAGCCATGGCTTTCCTGCCCAACTCCAATATGTCCTCTAGTTGGTTGCCCCTTTTCCATGGGAGGGTCCCATTCCCATCACTCACCGCATGTTGATGCCCATCCCTGAGAACTGCTGGGCTCCCCGACCTCTGACCTCAGTGCAGCTGCAGTGAATTCACGGTGCCTCTGGGTGGGTTGTGTGCAAGGCTGGGTCTGGGTAAGCCATGCGCAGGGCTGTTCAGCTCCACGCTCTGGCTGTTCAAGCCAGTTGCTTCGGTAAGTGTTTGGTCACTCAAGGGGATCTCGGGCACGAATTCAGGTGGCTTGGCCATAGTGCAGTGCTTGCCGATCTTAGCTACTCTAATGGTAGCCCCGGGACTTCGTATTTGAGCAGTTTCTTTCCCTTCAGTTTCTTCCTGGGTTGAGAGTCCATCTCTCTCTGTCTGTGTCTCTCCAGGGTGTTTTATTCTGGCATTTGAGCTGTCTCTCTCAGAGAAGCTCCATATCCTGCTACCTCTAGGTCCACCATCTTTGAAACCTCTTATTAACATGAATTAATTGTACATATTAAACAGGTTCAGTGTGTTATTTCAATACATGCATACAGTATGCACTGACCAAACCCAGCCTCTTTCTATTTATCATCCACCTTTCTCAGGCTATATTAGTCAATATTTCACATTTGGATTGACTTTTCTTAACTTTCACATATAAGCAAGAATATGTGGTACTTGTAGAATACCTGGATTATAAAATAACCCCTTATCTGAGTTTTCTGAGTAACTTCCACATAGTTTTCTGAGTAACTTCCACATAGTTTTCCAAAATGGCTTTACTAATTTACAATTCAACTAACAGTGTGTGTTTCTTTTACTCCATATCCTTTCAGCATCTTCTGTCTCTCTATCTCTCTCTCTCTCTCTCCCTCTCTCTCTCTCCCTCTCTTCCTCTTTCAAAAATAATAATCACTCTATGTGGACTGGGGTGATATTTCATTGTAATTTTGATTTACAGTCCTCCAGTGCCAATAATATTGAGATAGCTGCTCATTTGTATTTATTTTGAAAAATGTCTCTTTATTAGCTCATTTTTCAATTGGATTACTCTTTTTGTTAAATTCTTTTAGCTCTTTGTATATGCTGAATATTAACCCCTTGTTAGCTGATGAGTTGGCAAATATAACCTCTCATTCCATAAGTGATCTTTGCCCTCCTGATTGTGTAGAAGCATTTTAGTTTGATGTAATTTAATTTGTCTAATTTTGCTTTTGTTTCTCTGATTTTGGTGGACATATCTACAAAATCATTGTCTGTACCGAAGTCTTGAAGTGTTTTTCTTATATTTTATTCTAATAGTTTCATAATTTTAGGTCTTATTTTAAGTCTCATACACTTTGATTTGATTTTTGAACAAGGTAAAAGGTAAGGATCAAATTTCAGGTTTCTACACATGGATTCCATTTTTCAGCAGCATCTATTGAAGAAGCTGTCCCTTCTCCAAAGTTTGTTTTTGGCTCCTTTGTTGAGAATATAAGTACATATGCTTATCTCTATTTTCTTCTACTAGCCTATGTGTCTGTTTTTATGTCAGGATTGTACTGTTTTGTTACTGTGGCTGTACAGAATGGCTTGAAATAGGAATTGTCATTCCTTGGACTTTATTCTTTGTCCTCAGGTTTATTTTTGTCTACTCAAGGTCTTTGGTGAGTTCATATGAATTTTACCTGTATGTTTTGTACATTTCTGAAGAAAGTCATTGGTGTTTTGATGGAGATTGCAATGAATCTACAACTTACACTGGAAAGTATGGGCATTTTAACAATATAAATTCTTTGCATTCATGAACTCTGGAGGACTTTGTGGTTTTGAGTATTTTCTTTAACTCCTTTGATTAATGTTTTGTAATTTTCACTTAAAAGACTTTCATTTCTTTGCTTAAATTTATTCCTAGGATTGAACCTGCTTGGAGTGAGATTGCTTTCATGATTTGTTTCTCAGTAAAATCATTATTGATGTATAAAATGTTGTTGATTTTTATGTTAATTTGTATCCTGAAACTTCTGAATTTGCTTATTAATTTTGATAGTCTTTTGGTGAAGTTTTCATGTTTTTCTACACATAGAATAATGTCTTAAACAGGAATCATTTGACTTCTTTCCCTTATTTTTACCTCTGTCTTTTATTTCATGCTGTTGCCTAATTGCTCTGACTAAATAAATAATCCAGTAACATACTGAATGTGAATGATGACTACAGCCATCCTTGTCTTGTTTTAGAATTTAGAAGATCTTGTATAACATTTCCTTCTATGGACATCTGATCTAGGTTAAGCTATTGCTCACATTCTGCTTCTCATTGAGGTTCAGCTTCTTTGGTTGATCTGAAATTACTACTTTTAGGGGTTTGAGAAATGTCATACTTTTGTAGCTAATTTGGCTTTTACTTTTTTTAAAAATTAGATTGAAGGTTAAGTTCCCTCCATTCTTCTAAAGCCTCAATGGGAGTGGAATTCTCCTGTCTTGTTTCCCTTTCAGATTCATTAAATCTTCCTTTTACCCTTCCTTCTCTGTGTTTTGAAGGTTATATATATTTTTTGCTATTCCTTTGGCAGATGTTCTAGAGATTACTCCCTACATCTTCAATCTATTATAATTGGGTAAATACTACTAGCAAACCCTACAAATCTTTGTCTTATTTTTACTAACTCAGCCCGAGGCTCTTGTGTTATAGTTGCCATGGAATTTAATTAAAATGTGCTTACATTTTAAACTGCATAACTCATAATTATTAATGCATTGTGAATACTTACATTTATCTTTATCTAGCTATACTTTGTTCTTTATTTTTCCCTCTCTACTAGGAGGTTTTCCCTCACCTTTGAATTATAGGTGCATTATGGAATAAGACTATTGTATTGGATAAGTTAATTTACAACACTTGATCGTAAGGAATTTCCTCCTAGTTCAGGTAGAGGTGTTGGTGAAAAAGTCTCAATGGGACAACACTGACTGCCTGCAGCAGACTTTCTACTCAATCATAGCTGCTTCTGGGACTGACTTAGTGCCTTAGGAGAAGCTCATAGATTCCAGGGATGGAGCCTAAATGAAACATTTGCATTGAAGAATCTGAATCATTAAACCAGAGGAAACATCAGTATCTTCATTGTTATGGACAGCAGCAACCTATTGGTATTGTATATGCTCAGAAAACTGATGTTTTTGTTGATATGATCCAGATTTAGGTGAATAAATTTGTATTGCAGAAGCAAAGCCTAACTTAAGCTACATTCAGGGTGTGTTGTGAGGTGACGTGGAGTAATTATCTGCTGGGGGAAAGTCCCCTGGTGTGTCCAATAGTCTACATCCCAGTTATAGACATAATGAATAAGGATGTGCAGATACATGTTCTTAAACTGTAAAGAGTGGCAGTTTTAATTCTTAGCAGCTATGAGTAATGCAGACCTCACATAAAATTCCTTTCTTCCTGCAGGGAATGTTGTCAGGTGTCTTGTTTCTGAGTGGAAGCTTAGGTGGTTCAGTCTCTGCTCTGCTTAGAGCTCAAGTTGAGAGCAAAGGCTGGATGCAGGTGTGCTGTTCCTTTGTTGTTGTGTCCTGTTTACATTTTTTCTCCCTTTGGAAACCTTTATTGTAGGAAACATTTTTGATAATTTAGTTAGATCAATTAAGTTCAAGTGGAATTGAGAAAAAAAAAGATTATGTGATTCATGGATTGATTCATAAAGTTTCATTCAGTGTCTTCCATTTGGTAGACTGTTCTAGATTCCTGCAGATATGTTAAAAGTAAGAGAAAGGCAAGATCTCAGCTCTGTCATCCTGGGCCTTACCTTTGCTGGTGAGTGTAGTGTCTATATAATTGATAGGGAGATATAGGGAGATGATAAATTTGTAATAATAGACAAATATATAAACATGAAGCATCTTGATTTGAGGATTTTAAATCCCCAATTAGGAACAGAAAAACACACTAGTCCTACTGACATGAGGCCTCTTTTATTGTGCTACATCCTTGTCCTTTTAAAATCAAAAATCTGTGTGAGGGCTTACTCAGGTTTTGTGCATGTCGAATCTTGTCTTTATTAGAATATATAGAGCGTATGGCCTCCAGAAAGTCCTGTGATTCAGTAGTAGATGGAGTCCTTTTCTGCATTTTCATAAACAAGCCAGAGGCACTCAGACACTCACATTAAACACGTAAGTATGGAAGACACTCAGAGATCGGAGGATACAGGAAAAAGCAATCATGGGGACTCTGGGCCGGGATAAGGGAGGATAGTGCAGTAGACTTCTACATTGGGTAAGTATCTCAAAAAGAAAGGAAGTCATTGTAGAAGGATCAGATGATATATTAGAGAGACATTCCTCAAATATCAACAATTTCCTAACCATTATTTCTTTTTTCCTTTGCAGAGTTGATAGTTGAACTGGGGCCTAGAGCACAAAAGAAAAGCACTGTATCACAAAGCTACACTTTCAGACCAATCACTAATTTTTGATTTGCCTATTTTCATTATTATTATATAATTCATGCTTTTCATTGAAATTAACTTTAAGTCAATAGACTTCTAAAATTAACAGTCATTCTAGGTGATACTAACATTACATAACAATTTTGAAACTCAACTTATGATATTTTAAAATCATAGTAATACATTAGTTAAAATTTTAGAAATTGGATTGTTATGTGGATCATCTCTGTACCAAGCCATACTTTCAAACACCAGGGAATGATGTACTGAGAATTAATATTTAAAAATGAAACATTCCTGTCTTATATAATTCCCCATTTCCAAAGCATTTCATTCCTTCATACCTCCTTTTATTAAAAATCTTTCCTCATATGTGATCTTCCAGTGTGAATTAGAAATGAAAGTTTAGGGGAATGTACATTCCACACTGGCACTCGGAGAGATACGAGTTGGTCCTTACTACTCTTCCCTGATTAAATATGAGGCTAAGACATGGGAAGAAGGGCTTTAACAGACAGGGGACAGTAGGAACTAAAGGAGCTGGTGGAAGGGAAACAGGTATGTTGGGGGTCTCTGGCTACTGCCATAGGCATCCTGTTAGTTTTTCATTCTTCTGACCAAATTTTGGAGAAAACAGCTTAGAGTAAGAGATTAATTTTGATTCATGATGTCAAAAGATTCAGTCCATGGTGAGCTGGCTCTACTGCTCTTAGGCCTGTGACAAGGCATAAATATCACAGAAGGAGGATGTAGCTCATGAAAGCTATTCCTCTCCTGCCAGTAGAAGGAGAGTGGGAAAGAGCCCAAGAGGAAGAGGTTGGTGACAGGATAAAGTTCTGAAGGTCACGCCCCAAGAGCCACCCCTTTCAAATAAGCCCCATCTCCTAAATGTCCGTTATGGCCCCCAAAATCATCACATTGTGTGGATCATACCACTAATGAAGAGATAGCCCTCATGATTCAATCACTTTCTGAAAGTATTTCTGAACATATGAGACTTAGGACAACGTTTGAGATCTAAACCATCTAAACCCTGGAGGGCTGTACTAAGTATTAGCCCGTGTTTCCTGATTGGTCCCACTTAAGCCCTATAGCATTTCTGAGGCAGGTTCTAGTGCTTACAGAGTATATATTAATACATATTAAATGAATGTATGAAAAATTTCTCTTAAAATAAGTATAAACAATAAAATCATTCAAATTACTGCACTAAAAAAGGACTCCAAATAATCACTCTGGATGAAAGTAAGGGTGGAATAAACTAGAGTGTTGGGTGATCAGTCAAGAAGCAGTCCTAGACACAGAAGAACTGTTGTTCCACATGGGGTTAACTTTGATTCTTTATTCTAAATAGTATTTTGAAGTTTTATGTCCCTACCAAGAAATAGAATTGACAAATTAGACTCATTTGAATAGCTACCACTTATAGAATCTTCATTCTTAATATTCCTGAAACATGTATTTATCATTTCCTATTTTTATTTCATCAACTTCCTATTGATATTTACTTAAGAAAAAGATTATTTTATTACATATAATACTCAGGAACACTTATTCCATATTCACTAATGGCATTTTGCAAATATGTATTCATGTATTGCATACAACCATAGTTTATATTTTTCTTTTTGGCTAAGTGATTTCTGTACTATGACTATAGCATATTTTAATATTCATTTCATGCTCTTAGAATTAATATTTCAATGAAAATTTTGTGTGCATCTCTGAGTGCTCATATGAAAATACTGTTCCTTTATATTCTGAGATATAGAAGTTTGAGTTATAATAGGTATTGCTGTTAAATTTTACAATTCACGGCAGATGTTTGTACTCAGGTCTTTCCCAAGTGGTTGTGCTAGTTCATACTCAAGTGGTAATCCAAAAGATCTACTAATCCACATTCCTATCAACACTTAAAATTTCTGAAATTGATGATTTTTACTGATTAAAAAAGTACAAAACATTACCTTGTGTTTTTGGTCCATAATTTAGTTATTAACATATTGAGTATCACATTGTACATATAAGAACCATAATGTGTTTATTCATGAAATTATTTCTCACACATTTGTGTTAATTTTTAATTTAAAATACTTTTTCTTACATATGTATGGGAGTTTCTTATATATGTATAGGTGGTGATATTGAAATATCATACATTGAATGCTTGTATAAAATTAATTTGTAACATTCAAGTGTTCTCTTGTTTTTATTTTAGATTATTTTTCAGTTTCTTTAATAATTATTAAAATAATCAATATTTAAATTTCTTCTAAAGGAAAGTTTTTATGTTAAAATTTAATTTTCTTTTGAAATTGTGACCAAATAACTGTGTTAGAAAGCTTGAGGAAACATCTGAAATTAAGAACTCTTAATGAGAAATTCTTAATGTTTTAGGCCCCCTTTGCCCTCTATTTTGAGAAAGTCTTTTCTTATCATTGTAAAATATACATAACAAAATTTCCCATTTATTAATCATTTTATGCAGGTGAGCCTGCAGGGAAAAAGAAATTTTTCTATGTGTTTGGTGGGAACATAAACTAGTACAATATTTGTGGAAATCAATGTAGATGTTCCCTAAAAAATTAAAAATAAAAATTGCACTTGACCCAGGTATTCCTCTTCTAGGTATCTTGTCTAAAGAACTAAAGAAATCATTATTGCAGTGATACATCCATACTTATGTTTATAGCAGTACAATTCAAAATAGCTAAATCTTGGAAGTAGTTTAAGTATCTATCAACAGATGAATGGGCAAAGAAAATGGAACATATATACACTGTGGAGTACTACTCTGTCATAAACAAAGATAAACCTTAGTGATTTGTAGAAAAATGGATGTACCTTGATACCATGATTTTCAGTGAAATAAATCAGACACACAAACTTAAATATCAAATTTTTTCTCTTATATAGAAATTCAAATTATAAATGAAGAACAAAATAAAACACAACAGGAAATAAGGAGCTACATCTTTCTCAGATGTAAAGGGTTCTAAGAGATGGATAAAGTTAGGGAGGAATAGACAAAAATAGCGTGAAAAGAGAATTTAGAAGTGCTGTATTTATGGACCACCTCCACAGAGAAATTTAAACATTGTGTACTCTAAGGACAAACTAAAAATTATCACCTTTAAGTTTATAATTCAGTGATATTAAGTAAATTCAAAGTGTAATGTGATAATCATCACAATCTTTTTGTAGAATGCCCTTTATCATTCCCTATAGAGACCCTGTACCTACTAAGCAATAACTTCCCACTGCTCCTCTATGCAGGCACCAGTAACCTCTACACTGCTTTTTCTTATGAACTTGGCCTCATTTAAGTGAAATGATGGCAATATTTATCATTTGGTATTTGATATAGTTCATTTAACATAATGTTTTCAAGATGTGTCCATGTTGTGGTGTGTATAAAGACTTTGTTCTTCATCATGGTTGAGTAATATTCCATCATATATGTATCTATGGAGCACCATGCAATATTTCAATATATGTATACATTGTGTAATATTTAAATCAGAGAAACAATATATGCTACCTAGAATATTTATCATTCTTTGAATTAAAACAGAGAAAATTTTTTCTTCTGCTTTATTTTGAAATACACCTTATTGATATCATGCTATTCTACGCATTATTCTACTTCCAACTGTTAAGAAATAAAATTTGAAGATTATGAATATGAGTGAGACAATGTAGCATTTGTCTTTCTATTTCTGATTTAGTTTACTTAACATAATCTCTTCCAGATCTATCTATGTTGTCACAAATATCACAGGTCTTTGTCTTTTTTAATGGCTTAATTGTACTCCAGTGTGTACTTATACTACATTTTGAAATACAGCAACAGGTAATGGACACATAAGTGGAGAATATTTTAAAAGAAAAATAGAAAATAAAAATTATCTGTAATTACACTAGGCAGCTATACCCTTTAATAATTTTTATAGATGTTTCATATCTTTTTATGAGTATATGTTAAACCACATGTCATCAAGCTTAAATATTCTCTTGTAATTTAAATATTTTGGTAGTATTAGATATTCCAAAGATTATTCCATAGTGAGCTTAAGAATTTCCCTGTATATGTTTTATAATTTATGTGATTCAGCAAATTTATGGAAGGATGATAGAGGATAAGTCTTCATTCAATTATAAGCTCAGCAGAAGGCAAAAAGTCAAAGTGCCTTAGAATTCCACTTACTTGTGCATGGCATGAATGTTTTACACATATCCTGTTTCTTTATATTTATTTCTCATATACATAGATTCTTGATTTGCAATGTCTAGTTTTCATTGGTATATAATAACATTTACTAGTAAAATATGAGATTAAAGTAGACTAGAATTTATTTAAAATTTTCTTTTTGCTTCTCATTTTTAAATAGTAACAATTCATAGTAAAATCTTTAGAAAATTTGCAAGTAGATTTATAGAATAGAACTGAGGTCTATTTGAGCCTTAAAAATAATAAACCTAAGTTTCTTATATCTGTAGATAGACAATGGGCATGTATGAATCATGCTGTATGTGTGTGTGCATGTGTGTGTGCGTGTGTGTGTATCAGAATGAACTATGCTACATTCTTGTTTTAGGTCTTGAGTGTTC
>PVJX010048245.1:0-11532 GCA_004027295.1 Dolichotis patagonum
TCACCAGTCTGCACACGCCGAACACCACGCAGGTCACCAGTCTGCACACGCCGAACACCACGCAGATCAGCAATCTGCACATGCCGAACACCACGCAGATCACCATCCCTGCCAGGTTCAACAGTCCAGCAGTAGAAGAGGAAGATTTTTGAAGTAGCTTTACTTCATATTAGGAGCATAGCTCAATGAATTTAGTCAGCACAGAGTTGTCCAATTGATCCTTTAGTCAATTATAACATTCTCATTACTCCATAAACTCTTTCTACTAAGCATGGCTTTGTTCTTCTCGATAAAGGAAGGTGGTCTTTGTGTGGGGTGCTGGCCTGTGTGAGGGCCAGAGAAGCGAGCTTACTCCTAGCTGTGCTTGGGAGGCTCTGTCTCCTCAGCTGTGAGTTGGAGGCAGCGCTTGCTAAGATTCCTTGCCTTCAAAGAGGCTTAGGGTTTTGTGTAAGGAAGATCTGAATACCTGTGTGAGTTTGATAAGGAGGCCCGATAAGGCCTCCTTAAGGATAAATCCTATCACTGGGAATAGGGTATATCAAGCCCCATCATCTTCTGTTTTTCTTATCTGTAGATAACAGCAACCCCGCAGTGAAGTTAGTTGTGTGGTGTGTGTGAAGCACATAGTCACATTTGGTGCCAAGTACTTGATGTTTTTAACTTATAACACCACGTTTATGAATATTAATTTCGTGGCAGGGTGTTGAGTAGCTTGGAAGAGAGCCTGTGGTCCAGTGTGTTTTGGAAGGTGGTTTCCTGACCAGCTGTGTCAGACTGATTTAGAGAACACTGTTACACTGGAGACTCCCAAAGCACTGCCCTCTGATTGCGGAGTGGGTCCTGCAGGTCTGTTTCAGCAGGTTCCCGGAAGCCCGTTTCAGTGTGAGAACCATTGTGACTGACCAGCCCTAGGGAAAAGTCAGTTGCTGTTTTGGCATTCTTTGCTGCTGCAGTAGCTGTAATATTGCTACTCTGGCATAAAGGACTCTTTAACAGCTGGAAGATCGTCATCAAACGTTTCCTTTTGGCCCTGTTTGTGTGAATGAGTAAGCTTTGCATGACCAAGTAGGCTTCAGCCATGTAAAGAAAAAGGGAAGTTACCCAGTTAAAATGTATATGGCATATAAAAGTATGGGGAATGTGGCTTTTGAAGGGAACTAGAAATAGTTAAAAATGGGCTCAAAATGGAATGTGACCACACAGCAGTCAGGCAATCAGCTTATAACAGAGAATTAATCTTGGATGTGTGTAAAATTTTTCAGAAGGTCTTAGAATAAGATCTAAACATGAAACCTGACATCTAGACAGAACCAAGGACAAACAGGAAGACAGAACAAATGAAAAGAAGGAAAAAGGTTTGAATGACAAAGTTATATCAAATGCCACCGACAAGTCATGTTATTAGAGTAGAAATTATCCATGTGATTGTCATTTAGCAAGTGCAGTTTCAGTATTAGGCAATAGCATCAAATAAGATTTCAGTGGCTTTATGAGCCAGTAGGAAATAAGTCTGTAGAGACAATGAATGCAGACTAGAAATGTGAAGCAAAAAAATAAAAAATTGAACTCACGCCTTCCTGTGAGGCAGAGGCAGCCATGCAGGCTGGCAGGAGAATCAAGAAGCCAACGCAAGGCCAGGGATATAGCTCAGGGGCACAGCGCCTGCCTGGCAAGCACAAGGTCCTGAGTTTGAGTCCCAGAATCAAAACAAAACAAAAAAAGTCAACCCACACCTTCATGTGAGCCAGTGGCAGCCATGCGGGCCAGGGAGAGAATAAAGAGGCCAACCCTGGCCTTCCCATGAGCTAGCCAATGTGTGGGCTGGGAGACAAGAAGAGAATTCCCCCAGCCCCCAGCCCCGGTAAGCAACCGCCTGATTTGGAGGAACTCAGGCTGAGGTGATAGGAACTAAAGTAAAAAAAAAAAACCTTAATGCTCATTAGTTGATTGACTTTGCAGGTCTAAAGCTGGTTGTCTGAGCATCTATTTGGAGGATAACAATACGCATTATAGCAACTGTGGGGGATTTCCTTCTATGTTGTTTTTGAAATCCAATGTTTTGTTCTGTTTTATTGTTTTGTTTTATTCCTGTATCTAATACCCTGAGCACCTGTTTTGAAGATGACACTATGCAACATAACAAACATTGTTAAATTCATATCCTCTTGTTTTGAAATCCTATTATTGTTGTTTATTGGGGGTTATTTTTTGCTTTTGTTTTTTGATCTGTTTGCTTATTTTTTTGTTTGCTTCTTGATTTTTCTGTTTTCTCTTTAAAATTAAAAAAAATTGTAAAAAAGACAATAACTTTTTCATTAAAATAAATTATATTAGGATCCTCAGATTTAGAATATGAATATATCCAATAGACTCAATGTGTAAAAAGAAAAATAACTAATGGAGGACTTTTTTAGTTCTAGCCTAAGCCTGTAAGGGGCAGAAATTGTCTTCTTTTTATCCTCAGTGCTGAGGCACACTGTCTGGTGCTCGGCAGTGACTCAGTAGTTCTCTACAGATTGGATGGGTGGTTGGGTGGGTAGAAGGGTGGATGGAGGGGGTGGAAGGGTGGATGGATGAATAGGAATAAGGATACAGATTTTTCAGAGTTATCTTTTTACTAATTTAATATGAAATTAGAAGAAAGGGAAAAAGAATTATGTTAAAACATTGATACTAAGAATGATACTTTTAATTTTCAAATAGCCTGTGATCTTCCAGTTTGGTAGAGTTGTGGACCCTCTCCACCACCCGCCTCCTCTCACTATGCTTTCACTTCCTTTATCCAGACACGTTTTTAATCTAAATATTTTAGAGCTTTAGAGAGCTGGAAGTGAGTCAGGATTAGAAAATCGAATGCTGATTTTAGATAACAAGAACTCGGGCTGTTGCAGGGGCTGTGCCTGGCATTCGGAAGGACCCTATGCTGTTGACGGAAGGCATTTCACCCCAGCAGAGCTGTGCTCGGGCAGCTTCTCAGCAGTGGTGTTGGGGGGACTCAGGCTGTGGCTGGGGGGGGGTCAGGCCAGGGATGGATTGTGGAAATTCACAATATTAATAAATGTTTCATGTTGCTGTTTCCTATGCAGCTGCTGAGAAAACACTTTCCTCTTTGCAGAGATCTTGTGTTTGATTCCGTTTCCCTTGATTGTTCCCCCTGAACGTTTTGACCCAGTTTCTTCCTCTGCATTCATCATCCCTCCATTTGCTCTTTATCAGCACCTCTCACTCCAGACTCTGATTTAATGTTCATTTGAAGTTCCTGGGGATTTTGATTTGAGCTAATAAAATTTGCAGCCATTTCCCTTGCGGGACTGGGTTTTAATGGGTACAATATAAATAGAAAAGAGAGAAAGTTGCCATATCTGGTGGGGAAGGCTAAGTGTTAGAAGCATGGAACCTTGAGGGCTAGAGGTATAACTCAGTGATAGGGCACTTGCTTGGTTAGCATGCTTGAGGCCCTTGGTTCAACCCCCGACTCACAAAAAAGGGACTTCAGCTATTTGTATCGGAATCTTTATTTAACCCCGTTGCCTCACACATGTTGGCTTCATATGTACTGTGTTTGGATAAGTTTTGGTCTCTCTGTTCAGCTAAGTGACATATACATGAAGTACTTACGTCTGATTCATGAACCCAGTGACCAGTTCACATTGTTACCCTTCAAGAAATATGTAGTGAATGACCTAGGGGTCAAACACTAAGCACTGAAAATCTGAACATAAACAGTAGCACAGCACTGCCTGTAGTGCAGGCGGTTTGCATGCCCTGTGTGGCTTCTCGCTGGGATCAGACCCGGCTGCCGCACAGCTGATCTTAGGATCTGCTCTGGTCCTTGCTTTTGCTGTTTCATCTTTCTCCAGGCTCCCTCGCTCCTGCTGCCTCGAGAATCTCCCAAATCAATACTTTGCTCCTCTACAGAGGGAGGAGAGGGACCTGGGTTGGAAGCAGGTGCCCATGAGGAAGTCTTTGCAGGATTAGGTGAAGAGAACACAGCCTCAAAGCGGAGTGTCAGTCTGGGGATATAGCTCAGTGGCACAAGAGCTGCCTGGCAAGCTCAAGGTCCTGAGTTTAGTTCCTGGAACCAAAACAAACAGTGTCAGGATGTCAAGGAGGGGATGAGGGGAAGCAGTGGGGAAGGCTTGTCTGGAGGAACCATGCAGTGTGAGGGTACAGGGAAAGGGGCTTCTGACGTCTCTTGATTGCTGACCAAGTAGCCACATGATTGCCCAAGTTGAGAAATAAAGCTCTGAGAGTGTGTGTGTGCATGTGTGTGTGTGTGTCCATGTGTGGTAGGGGGATTGAGGTGTGCTTCTGTGTAAGGAATTGCAGAAGATGCTTAGTAGGAAGCTGAACTCAGAAGTCAAGCTCAGCAAAGAGGTCTGTGGCTGGAATTTGTGTGACTCATGAACATACAACAAAGGAGAGGGGGCCTGCATTTATCGGATATAGATTAAGTAAATGTAGCTCTGCACAGATTTTTAGGAAAGGGGAGGAGTTGTTGACAGTGCCATGAAACTACCTTACTTTCTGTACCCCACTTTCCTATATCTGGTTTATATACTTACTTATTTCTAGGAGAACATTTTAAAATTTAACGTAAGTTAATTTTATTTAATTTTTGGTATGTTGAGACAGGGGCTCACTCTGTAGCCCAGGCTGGCCTGGAACTCATGGTGATCCTCCTGCCTCAGCCTCCCGAGTGCTGGGATTACAGGTATGTGCCACCACGCCCGGTGAGAGTATCATTTTTAAAATGTTGCATTACTGTAGTTTTATTATTACTTTTTTCTTCTGAAAAAGAAGGACTCACAGTAAAGACATGCATTTGGCTTTAAGAGGAATAGAGAGGGAGGTGAGGCAGACATATAGACACACTCATGGGTCAGTGAAATAAATCTCCCTGGTTTTATTCCAAGGACACTGGGAAGGCATCCTAAGGCATAGCTGTCAAGAGCAGTGTGAGCCGGGAAACTGGAGGGGCCTGGCTGGAATTGTGGTAGAGACTCTGCCAGTGTAGTCCACACCCTGACTGCCCCCTCAGTCCCCAGTCAGCGCTGGGCGGTCCATTTGCAATCTGCAAATTCCAATAAACCTGCGTGTATCAAGCACAGTGCCGAAGCTTGGGTCTGGACTATCCCTCAAAGGTTCATGGCTTGGCCACCAGGCTGTGGTGCTGTTGAGATGGGTAGGAAGTTGGGGGAGGGGGGAGTCTAGTAGAAGATCATTGGTGGAGTGGCCTTAAAAATGAATCAGAACTCTGTCCGTCCTCTTCTCGCTTCCTGGTCATGACAAGATCGGCAGCCTCCTCCCCCAGGTGCTCCCCACCGTGATGTGTGGCCTCAACACAGGCCCAAAGCAACAGAGCCAAGTGGCTATGGACTGCATCCTCTAAAGCCGTGAGCCAGGATAAACATTCCCTACTTTTAAGCTGTTTATCTCTGGGATTTTGTCTCAGGGATGGGAAGCTGACTCACATATGTGACATGTGGCATAGGAGTGATGAGGTCTTTGCCTCCCAGAATGCATTATAACAGAGATGGGGAGCAAGGCTTATTTCATCTTTGTAGGCTCAGTGACCTACAGCAAACACTAACTCATTGTTGGAAAGAACTGAGTGTGACATCTACTGGAGGACAAAATTATAACAAATCTCCATTGGCTTTGAAATTTTAGAAAAGGTTCAGCCATGCAGACCAAAAATAGTTTAAAATGCTGTTCGTCACCACAGGGACAGGTTGAATTTACACCAGGGCATGTAGAAAGTGGGAATGAAATAGACACAATTTGATTGGCTTAGCTTCTGTCTTTTTAAACATGCTATGAATAGTTGCTTGCTTGTGATTGGCTGAGACTCAGCTACTAAACAAGTTAGGTTGCAATTCACTATTCTTTCAGTTACTTTTCTTGTTGCTGAGACAAAATACCTGATGCCAAAAGTTAAAGGAGGAAAGATTTATTTGGCTCACAGTTTGTAGAGGTTTCAGTTCATAGGTGTATAATGCATGCTGAAATTGGTGTGAAAATAAACAAGAATCAGATAGTGAAATATCCTTCAGAAACCTTTTTTTGTTTGTTTGTTTTTGTTTTTGTACCAGGGATCGGACTCATGACCTCTAGCTTGCCAGGCAGGCACTTAGGCCACTGAGCTAAATCCCCAGCCCATAAATCTTAATAAGAGTTAAAACTCTTTAGACTTTTGACATTCAATTTATAATTTTAGATTTTAATGATAGATTAAATTTACAATTTAATGTATATTTTTATAATTTCTATTTTATTATATTTAATTCTTAATTCCTAATTATAATTTTAATTATATCTTGGTAGAGTCGCTTTACAATTACTTGTCTGCCATAGATATATAACAAATGTTACAAGAAACAGGTGCAGAGAATCTGTTACTCTTTTAAAAATGAAAGTGAGTTATCAGAAAGCTCAGGAAGAGTAGTCAGAGACCTTTTAGCCAAAAGGAAAAACTTCTGCAGTCTAGAACTCCCTTTGGGTGGTAAAGTGCAGTTGTTCGGATCAGGAAAAGCTGCTTTTAGCTCTGTCAAATATTTATGTGTTTGATTTCTTTCAATTTGTCTCCATCACAGGAGTGCATTTAGGGAATGGTATTTAGACCACAGAGGAGAGCAGGGGCCCCTTATAGAGAACCCTAAAAGCACATGCTCACTGAGTGAGGTGAGACATGTTTTGTTTAGTGAAAGCAAAAGTGAGTGCGTGAGATAGTCTCCACTAGTTTTTTAATTATAGCCCTATTTTAGAATAAATGCATTCATTACTCTTACGTATTACATTAATAATTATCTGGTCCACTGTTAAATTCAAGCAATTTACAGATGGAATATGTCCAGTCCTAACTGAAGATGCAGCCACCTTCACCACATAGGAGGGCCTGGGAATGCGCGATGCGTGGGGTCCTCCTGCCGCCTGCTTAGCACGTCTGCCTGAGTAATCCGGTATTGGCTTCTGCAGATTCTGGGAGTTTGCTGGATCTTTCCAGTTTTCTGGCGACTCTACCCCTAACACTGGCTCTGGTGTGGGATGCAGATTATCTAACTTTCATCCTTGCATTCTCTGAAACTAATACATTTGCATGTCGTAGGTGGGGATTTACTGCTACAGGAAATGTAGAAGTCAAGTAGGCGTGCGGATATGAAGTCCCCAGCCTCAGCAGCCGATGGCCTCCTTTTCAGTGCATGCCCACAGGCATTCTTTCTCCTGACCTCCAACCTCCCCTCCTGCCTCCTTCCTGTCCAGCAAGGCCTTCTTTCCCTCTGGGAAGACAAAGATGCCTTTGGAAAGAGCACCTCAGCTTCTGCTCCACGCCCTCCCCCTGTTGGTGTCTCCTATGGACAGCCTTTTTTTTTTTTTTTGATACTGGACATCAAACTCACAACCTAGTACTTGCCAGGCAGTTGCTTGTGCTGCTGAGCTGCTGAGCTAAGCCCCTGGCCTGGACAGTCTTCATGGCTCCTCTCATCTGGTTCATTGAAGGGATTTGTTGCATTGTTAACCCTCTTTCATGGAATATGTTTTGCTACTGGCTTCCAGGAGCTTTTATCCTCTGCCCCACATGGGGCTGTGGTCCTTGCTGCCCCCACTCCAGGAGAGCTCTGCCTGGCCACTGGTTCTCGGTGTCCCTGGCTTCTAATTGAGGAAAAGGTCCATGTCCTAACAAGAGATACGAGCTGAAGGGAGCTGGGAAAGTATATGGGATTTTATTGGATTGAAGGCCCATGGGTTCTGCTTTTATTCTGAGGAATTCCACAAACACAAGACAGTTCAAAAAGAATGGCATTTGCCACTGGGAACTTAGCTTAGTAGAAATTTGGGTAATTGATGTCACTGTCTAGTGAGACTTAAGGTTTTGCTACCTATCGGATTTCTGAGGTACACACAAATCTCTTAATGGTTTAGTTTCAAAGGAAAACAGCAAACAAATGAGCTAAGCCTGAGTCAGACATAAGCAAATAGTAGTAAGCTGAAAGAAAAGTAGACAAAAGAGCGACTACAGAGGTAAAAACACCATCCCTCAGCTACTAGAGAGAAAGAAGAGTAAACCAAGAACCTCCAGAAGTGTTCCGTAAGCAAAAACTGATCACATAGGCAAGCCTTCCGAATGTTTATACTGGGGGGAAGACAGCAGATACACGACAGGGAGAAGGAGTGGCAACATGACCAGCTCCTGCCTGGGCAACCAGGGAATGCCCCTTATGCCCTGTGTGCTCTGGCCTGAATTCAAAATCCATGCGCTGGAACCAAATGCCTACTCTGATGGTGGTAATAGGAGGGGGCTTTTGAAGTATGACTGAGTCCTACTGGCCGTCCTCTCGTGAAAGGGTGCAGCACCCTTATGAAAGACCTAAGTGGACTCCACTGCCCTTCCACCGTGTGGGAACGCAGGGAAGCTGCCATGTTTGAGGAGTAACCTCTCACTAGATACTGAGTCTGCTGCTGTCTCAGCTGTGGGCTTTCCAGCCTCCAAACTGTGAGTGCTACCTTCCTGCTGTTTATGCACTACCTGGTCTAAGGCACTGTGTTAGCGGACTGAATGGACCACACACTACTCTAAGGCTCCGTCTAACAACTGGCCTATCACATAGCACACACAGGATCATGTCACTCGCCTCACAGATTCTCCAGTGCCTTCCTCCCGTTCTTAGGGTCCATCCAGCCTGGTATTCTGGAGCCGTGATGCCTGGGGGCCTTCATGATCCCGGCCGAGCCTCTCTTCTTGGCCTCCTTCATCCCTGCCTGCTTCCTCCTCTCCCCCACTTTTGTTGTTTTTAATCATGGCAAGCTGGCTGTGGGTTTGGGGCCACGGCACTTGCCTTTCTCCCAGCCAACCCTTGCGGGTCCCTACCTGGCCAGCCTGCTCCCCTTTGATTCTCACCCCCTCCTTCCTAGAGCCCCTGAGTCTCACCACGTCATCCCACGCTGGCCCATCTCCACCATCTGCGATTTCTTTATTTCCTTTATGCTTCCCATGCTGGGATGTAAACTGTATCACAGTTGGACTTTTCTCATCATGAGCATAACTCTGACACAGAGCTACATCAGAACAGGATCAGTGATTAAATCTCTAAAATGTCTCCACTGCAGGCACCTTCTTCCTTATGAATTGAAATTAAAAAGTCAAATGCACTCAATGTATGTTCAATGAAAGAGTGAACAAGCACAGAGCAGCTTAAAATATGACATAGATGCTAACAAATAGAAAAATCTGCATTAACTGGACAAAATGGTAGACTTGAATAGACCAATAATAAAAAATAAAACCTAGACTTTTGATAAAGACCTAATTCCACAAAATTGTATGACAGACTACTGTAGACTGGCCTCACCTTTTTAACAAAGAGGTGAAATATTACATAAATGACTAATCAATTGTATTTCACAGTATATTTAAGACTAGTTGGCTATGATCATGTAGGACATTACTAGAATACAAGAATAACTATTTTAAACTATATTAAAAGATAAAATCAGTAACTCAAAAATGATAGAATTCATCTCATTAAATCTTGAAAAGATATTTATGAAATTTAAGGCACTTGCTCTACTGAGCTAACGACAATCCTTAAAACATTAGGTATAAGAATCACAAAAACCCTTAAAACACTAGCATGCAACACTTTATTAAACCATAGCTAATTTCAGTGTGAAAAGTTGCAAATCTTTCTATTAAAATCAGGGAAAATCCAAGGATATCAATTATCCTTGTCTTTACTCTTACCTAGAAGTTCTGGCAGTTAGATACCAAGCATATTAAAAAGTAATTATTTAAGAAAAACTCTAAACCAGTAGTGTTGACTCTTTTAAAAAACATAACTGGAAAAGCATTTAATTTGATAAAGAATCAGTAAAGTGACCGAATACAAGACATATTCACAAATTGTCAGCCTACTTCTGCTGCCTTGTTTCATTTGGTCTAAAACAAATAGTTTGTCATACATTTGTCTTCTTCATTTAAAAAAATATTACCTAGTATCATTCCCTACCGGCTGTGGTTTTGTCCTTTTCTCCAGTCTGGGAAGTCTATCACACAATACTAACACGGAGAGAAATCTGGAGAACTGCAGAGACAGCTCTACTTGAAGTTGTCCTTGAATGTCAGGGTCCCTGGACAGTGCAGGACTGTGAATCTGTGTGGCGGACCGGCTTACCGCGGTCTTCGTGCTGGCCGAAGGTGGCCGGAAGGAAGCGTTGTCTAAGGAGTCAATATCGGCTGGCGGACGTTGAATAATTTAAGGCCTTTCAGTGTTCCTTTTTGGAATTAGAAATCAAGAGTTTATTGATCACCAGGAGCAAAAGCATTACATAAGGCAGAGGAGTTGAATAGAAGGAAAAGTGGAGTGAGATAATCAGAAAGTGATGAGTGTAATATTCCTCATCTTCATCGTTCCAGGCCTGGAGACCAGGGAAGAAAAGAGGGACACCTACAGAGGGTGCAAAATTCCCTTGCTTCCTTATCACACTTCTATGTTTCTAGTTAAAAGAGAAGAGGTTTCTGTCCCTGAAGTCATCTTCAACCCCAGTGGCTTCAGACTCCAGCTGGCCTGTCGGCTGCTGGGCTCAGGCCCTGATAAAATTTTTTCAGTCTTTGGTAAAGTGAATGAATGAAGGAATGTTTAGCAAGGACCTGTGCCTGGGTATTGGGCTGCTGTCTTCTCTTGGGATGGATGATCCTGGTTTTTGAAAGCATACTATCTCAACATTTTTTGCTCTTGTAATATTCTTTCTTTGATTTTGTTTGTTGATTGTTTAAGGAACTTATTTGGAGTAGCTGAATGCTTCTGCTCAGCCTGCCTAATTCTACTTGATCATTTCTTCTGGCTAATACATTTATTTTACTCTTTTTTATTTGTTCACTTTTGCTTATGTACACTTGTGTATTCATTTATTCAACCTATCTTAACCATTTATAATGGAATTTAGTGGTATCTAGGAAAAAAATAAAAAAAAGTAACTTTGCCTCCATTAAAACACATTTTTAAAAATTTATTTTAAAGAGGGTAAAATTAAACATAACAAAACAGAACATAAGAAAACAATGTAAGAGACATAGATTTCAAATCAAGACAACCAGAGATCTTCACTATCTATCATATTGTCTCTTGTTTTCTTCCAAATAGTTGTCCATATCTTCACGTACAGTGAATTCATACAAAACAACATAGTATAGAACTGATCCGAACAGGATGATGAAAGCATTTTAGGTCTTCAAGACCAGACAATAAGGAAGTCAACAGTGGCTGTCGTAGTGTCTCTCATTCTCTTCAAAACTGCTGTCCATACCTTCATGTATGTTGAACTTAAGACAAAACAGGCTAAAATCACTTTGAACAAAGAATGATAGTATTGCTGGATTTCATATCATGATGCTACAGAATCAGCACTGGGTACTGTAGTGTCTCTTTTTCTTCAAAGTAGTTGTTCATTTCATCATGCGTTATACAATTGGTTCTCATAAACTGTTTATAAGTTCTATGCATGCATGAGTCTCTACATGTATATCTATCCTTT
>PVJX010048246.1:0-11563 GCA_004027295.1 Dolichotis patagonum
CCATTTCATCAAAATTAACATTTTATGTAGCAAATAAAATTATCAAGAGAGTGAAAAGACAAACCCACGATTAGGAGAATAATATTTGCAAATTACACCAATAACCATGCACACACTTGCAACGTCAGCATTTGGAAGGCTGAGGAAGAAGCATGCTAGGTCCCAAGAGTCAAGATAATAACATAATAATGCCCATCTTTTTCTCTCTTTCTTTCTTCCTCTCCTCTCTTTCTTTCTCTATTTTTTTTTTTTTTGATACCAGGAATCAAACTCAGAGCCTTGGGCTTGCCAGGCAGGCACTGTGCTGCTGAGCTATTTCCTTAGTCCCTAAATTTTCTTTCTGAAACCACCATTCAATCTTCCCCTCACCTATCTCCAAGTCACAAGTCATGCTTCTAGAAAATACAATTCCTTTTGCAATCAACTATATGCCCACCATTTCTATTACTGTAAATCTTGCTCCATCTAGTGACTACAATTCTCTCTCTCTCTTTCTCTCTCTCAAATTAATTTCATGGGTGCACTTTAGATGTATTAATGATCACATTCATTAGTGCACAATTTGTACCTGTACAGAATACAATCTGATTCTTTTTGCCATCCCTTCTCCCTTCAATTCCTTTACCCTTTAATTTTGAAAGCTTTCATTCCTGTTTTTCTTCTATTCTTTCTCTTTTTTCTCCTATTCTTTCTCTTTTTTCTCCTTCCTTTCCCCTCCCCCATCATTCACAACTTGCCACAAATTTCCACTATAGTGGTAAAAAGGCACAACTGAAAGCTGTGAAATTCAAAGTGACTCTGATGAGAAGTACTGGGTAAGTCTGGAGCCTGGAATAAATAAGAATAAAAGAACACTAAAGGAATTTAAAACATGTAGCATTTGTCTCCAACAATATGCAGCTGAAACTAGAGCTTGGTTAACAAAAATATCTAACATTTCTAGTTCTTATAATAAAATTCTGTGATGTGCCAAGAGACAAGAAAAAACCCAGCCAAGAGAGAAAAATAAATCATTTGGAACAGACTTAGGCAAATTACAAAGTTATATGAGACAAATAATTTTAAATAAACATGTTTTAGAATTGGAGATACAGGTCAGTGGCAGAGTTGCTTGTCTAGCATATGTGAGGCCCTGGGTTCAAAATAATGTAAATTTTAAAATAGAATTATGGTGAGACTTTTAATGCGGAAATTAGACAACAAAAACAAAATAAAAGAACAGATATTTCAGAAAAAGTGATGGAAAGTCTGAGAGAGACATGGAAGAAGAATGATTTAAAGGTGGAAATACAATTTTTCTCTACCCTCCATGATTTTTTAAAATTAGTGCATGTTGTAGTGAATAGTGTTTACATTTCTTGTGTGGAAGGGGTCCATTACCCTACAAGATTTCTGAACTGTAATTCCTTGTATTGAAAGACAGATTTTCAAGAAAAAAAAAAAAACACATGTAAGTTTAATAATACGTATGCCTCACACACATGTGGGAACAAACCAGAGAAATGAACACATTTCTAGAGTAGATTTCGAAGAGTTATCTTGTTATCAGACTTCTAAATTAGACAGGGCCTGACTTCATTCCCAATAAACCAGATCTGGCCACTCGTAGTAAGCATCAAATGAAGAAAATAACGTGAAAAGTAAGACAAGAATGAAATCAAACAGCTGTATCAGGAAGAGAACAAGGACCAAGCATCCTCAACTCTATTCTGAAAGTTCTGAAGAGGGGAAGAATTGGGGCAGGAGGCAAGAGATGCGTCTTGGCAGTCTTGGTCAAACTGTGGGCTACTTGGTCACTATCTCAGGTCAGATTCTGGGAGGTGGCGCTGGAGAAGTTAGCATTTGCGATGGACTCTGGTTCCTATCATGAGATGATCATTATTGCTTGCAAGGGTGCAGTCTCCTCACGGGGTGATACACCTGCAAGGCTGACTATAGCTGGCAGGTATGGAGTAAGAACTAGAAACTTCTAGATTCTGTTCTGTTGGTCTAACAGGTAATTTATTTTGCATAACTCCACTAGCACAAGCAACAGCATTTTTTTAAATGAGTGAATTATAATTTAACAAAATTAAAGGTTTTATTTTAAGGCACATTATCAAGAAAGTGAAAAAAGCCCACAAAATGGGAGAAAATAATAGAAATCATATATTTATTGAGGAACTTGAATCTAGAATACATAGATTCAGCAATACAAAATCTAATTCTGCTTTTTCCCTCCCATAATAAAAATAACAGTATTCATGTGAAAATTAACAAGATATTAATAACAAGAAATTTGGTAGAAGTAAAAGTAGAGCTTTTGTATATGATAGAAATTATCATCTTAAACTATATTGTTATCATTATATCATTACTCGTTTCTGTAATCCCCACAGAGAAATACCAATAGAATATGTACTTCTGTACATAACACAAAGAAATCAAAGCATATCACAGCAACACAATTATGGTAGAGGATATCAATACTTGATGTTTAATAATGGTTAGAATATCCAGATAGAAGATCAAAAAGAAAGAGAAGATTTGAGTTACACTAAGATCAAATGGACCTCATAAACACACAGAATATTTCATCAAACAGCAACTGAATATATACATTTCTCAATTACACATAGAATGTTCAATGAAATAGATCACATATTAGGTCACAAAATAAGTCTTAAAAATTTAAAAACATGTGATATCAAATAGCTTTTTCAATCATCCATTTTCATAGACAATATTATTTTAATTTTTATTTTTATTAATGCATACTTGCAGTACATAATGATTACATTCCCTGTGAGGAATTAGCCCACATATATAATTCATCTTAATTCTGTTTTCATCTTGTACTCCTCCCTGTGCTCCCCCTCCCTCTGTCCCTGGGTACGTCTCCTCTTGCAAAAGATTTATCTTACTGTTATATACATTTTTTATTTTACTCTTTATATTTTAGGATTCTCAAGTAAAATAAACCATGTGACATTTAAGCGTGTGTGCTTGATTTATTTCACTCAACACTATGATCTCAAAGTGCATTACTTTTCCTACAAATGATTCGTTTATCCTTCTTATGGCAAAATAGTATACAATTGTGTATAAATACATTGTTTATTCATTCATCTATTAATGGGCATATACATTGCTTCCAAGTGTTAGATGTTATGAATGGTACAGCTATAAACATAGGTATGAATTATAACTGTAATAGGATGCCATTAACTCTTATCAGAAGGTCCTTAGAGCAGAATAGCTAGGTCAAGTGTAGCGTCTGGTTTTAGTTTTTTGAGAAATCTCCATGCTGATTTCTATAGTAGTTGTACTAGTTTTCATTGCCACCCCCAGTGTACAGGAGTTTCCTTTTTTCCCAATTACACCAGCATTTGTTACTATTTGATTTCCTAATGATAGCCATTCTTCCAGTGGTAAGATAAGATTATGAGTACCCATAACTACTTGTTAACTATTCAAGTGGTTTATCTCCTATTCATCTTTCTGAAAATAATTAATTACATTTAAAAAATATGGTAATGTATAGTTTCATTGTCAACAAAAAGAAAATTTCTAATAAAGATAAAATTAGAAATTTGTTGAGTGAAATGTTCATGGTTATAAATTGCACTATATAACCAATACAGTAATTTTCCAAACTTTAATTGATGTTTAATTGAATACATAGCATAAATGTACATTGATCACAAGTTTGCAGGTAAGAAAGGTTTTTCAACAATGTGTATTCCATCTTATGTACCATAGAAAGCTTTAGTGATTATCTGAGAATTTAAGGTCCTGATTGAGAAGATTCCAGTTGATTGCAGAATCTACCACAAGACAACATTAAGATAAAAGGTGTGAGAACATGTAGTTCAGCCTACTTCAACAGCTACTGTGGTGAGAAAAGTTAAATTTTCCTTTCTTTTCTCTGTAAAGACAATAGAGAGAAATATCATGTGTAATTCCTTGAACGCTGCATGACATATGCCTTACTGAGGGGATATAAAAAAGGGCAAAAAGAATTCCTAAAGTGTCTACTGGACAAATGCTAGGCTCTGCCTGTGCATTAACTAGTCTTGCAGGAATCGTTTTCATCGCTTGGGGGCTCTCACCTCTTCTTACATACACAGTCCTGGCTCATTTTTGAGACCTGCTCTAAGAGTAGGATTAGAGAGGTTGTCTTAGTGTTTCTCCAGGAGCAGAGCCCACTGTTGAGATAATATGCACAAAAACTTTATGGAAAGAAACATTTGTTAGACAAACTATAGAGGGAGGTAGGAAGGCTGGCTAAACCTTGAGAATACAAAACTTGTTCACAGTGAAGCAACAGGAAGGGACAAATCCTGGGGTTACCTACACTGTAAACTTTGCAGGGTGTCACGAAGTTTGGTAGACAAAGCAAATCATTGGAGAATCCTCCATAGTATTAGTAGACACATTGTGATTAATTCCAGAGTTCGGCAGTTAGGCTCCTTGCTCAGTTACACCCCTGCGGCTTGATGATCCATCCTGGAGACTATCGATCTGCATCTGGACTTCAAAATTACATTGTGTTGCTCAACAGGCTACCAGTAGTAATTCATAATGATTATATTTGGTTAAATTAATCAATTTATAACTGCACAGAATCTCTGCTAGAGTTATTTTAAGAAGTCACACACGATCTGGGCGTGGTGGTTCACTCCTGTAATCCCAGTCGGAAGGAGGCAGGAGTTGTTGCAAGTTCGAGACCAGCCTGGCTCCATAGTGAGCCCAAGGCCAGCCTGAACCACGTAGTGAGGCCCTGTCTCAAAAAAAAAAAAAAAAAGAGGTCAAATGCAAAATTTCTTTTGTAAATTCAGAGAAAGGTACAAATGTGTTTTCACTCTTGTAGAGATAGTACTTTCTATTCATGTTATGTCTAGGTCATTAGAAGATGGGTTTCCCTATCATTTTTTGATAGTTTCATCATTACTCTACAGGAGCCAATATTTAATATATTTAACCTTGTGTTCTTACAACTTTTTACTGAAGAAAACACCTGTGTTGCTGTAAATCATGCCCTCAGTTCCACAGACTAGACCAACTGCTTTGGTGCATATATGTGGATAAGCTACATATTTTCCACAGTATATCAGCAAAACATAAAATGATGACATAAAATTTATCAAATAATGATGTTTTGAAATAAAATGTTATTCTTCACACAGAATGCCATACATCTAAATGGAATAAATATATTCACTATTAAGGTTTTAAAATAAACATTAAGGGGCCGGGGATTTAGCTCGGTGGCATAAGCACCTGCCTGGCAAATGCAAGGTCATAAGTTTGATCCCTGAACCAAAATAAATAAATAAAATAAAATAAAAATTTTAAAAAGCATTACGGTAAGCACAATCTCATTAAATGTGAAATATTCTTGAAGAATTTTTACTGACACAGTATTACTGTTTAAAGAAGCCATGCAATGATTATTTTTATAATTTATCTAATTTGTCACAATTTCTCTTCATAAATAGCTCAAATGTCCCCCATGATTGAATATTACAAAAAAAGGGAATTAAGGAGTGTTATGTACATATGTCAGCTTCACACAAGAAATGTAAACATTATGTATTGTCAACATGTACCAAAAGGCAGAGAGAGAGAGAGAGAGAGAGAGGTGACAATTAAGAGATAGGTGGAGTGAGGAAGGAAGAGAAGGGAGATGAAAAAGGAATTAAGATGTGTTATGCACATCTATCAACCCCCCACAAGGAGGTAGTCATTACATACTGCAAGCTTGTACTTATAAAATGAAAAAAGAAATCATAAAATATGAACTTTTATTTTTCATCCTCTGTGTTTTTTAATAATTAAGCATATATATTTCTACACATGTACGCCTTTGAATGTGTGTGTAAAACCACACAGATTTGCAGTGTTGGCCAGTTAGAGAAAGAAACCCTATTTTATGTAATTTACTGAGTCTGTCCTTTAAATTTTTTTTGTAACTTTTATCTATTCAATTATACAAACTATGTTTCATTTCCTTTACTTTCATATAGTATTTTGCATCACAAATATTTAAAAATTGTCATTTGATCTACTCTGAAGTGGGTAATTGGTTGCAGATTTTCTCCAATCTTATTTTTTTTTAATTTTTTTCCCATTATTTATTTATTTTGAGAAAGGCTCTCACTACAGGCTCTCTCTGTAATTCAGGTTGGCCTTGAAGTTACTATGTAGCCTGGGCTGGCCTTGAATTTGGGGCAATCCTCTCCTCAGCCTCCTAAATCCTGGGATTACAGGAGTGCACCACCACAGCCAGCTCCCAATCTTCTTGTTTTGGGAGGATAAACAACTCTACTTTGAACACCCACGAGTACACATTATCTGCTTGTGTGCAATAACATTTATGTCTATTAATGGAAGTTCTGAATAATAGGATACTCTTACTTTGCTGTACTATCCAATAGTTTCATAGAGCTGGAAGGAGAAGTTTTTTCAGTTTTTTACAATAGTAATACAGGCTGTTTCTGGTTTTTTTTTTTTTGATATGGTTTGGTTCTTTCTTTGTACTTTTTCAAAGATCAT
Source organism: Dolichotis patagonum (assembly GCA_004027295.1). NCBI lineage: Eukaryota > Metazoa > Chordata > Mammalia > Rodentia > Caviidae > Dolichotis > Dolichotis patagonum. The sequence goes on from PVJX010048246.1 coordinate 6,538, forward strand.
TCTATCATACATTTTGTTTGGTAAAATCTGTTGTTAAAATTTACAATATAGGTAACCTGAAAGTTTGTCTTTTTAAGCTTCCAAATTGATCAGAATCAGTTTATTGATTACTGATGTAACCTTCTTTTGCCCAGACAAAAAGAGAAGTTTCTGCAGTCACCACCCCCCCAAAAAAAATTAAAAATAAGAAAAGGAATAAAAGCATGTATATGTTGGGACATGCATATCTTAGTAGCAGATGCCTACTGAAATTGCTTGCTCACGAGCGTTCATGTAAGGACGTGACTTTTACAGAAGCGCTAAGACATTGTGTTCATGGGCTGACTGCAGTCCTGGAAATGCTTTACAATACTTCAAGCTGATAACATTTTTAAAAATCATTTTAAGTACTGTGTGTTCATTGTCCTTTCTTTGATGAACCCATATTTAGATATATGAGACAGAGAAAACAACACTTTATGTAGTGACTGCATTTGCCTGCATAAAATGACAATATATCAAGCAATTAAGCTTTAATATCTTTAGTCTCATTGCTACTGCATTCAGAAACTGATAAACAACCCTGTAAAGTATGAAAGATAACTAGTCAGGGGATGGATGGGTGAATTCTTTCCTTACATAAGGCTTTGACATTGAAGAATTCATGGCTGGCAAAAATCAAATGAAATGTCAAAGGGTACCATCTCTGGAAGACATCACTGCTTGCCACACATTGCATTTAATAACCATAAAGTCTGCCCTCCAAAATGAGGTATGAGAAGGCAGTTAAATGTCTCTAGTCAAAGATGAATAAAACTCTAATGCCTATTGACCATTCTATTAATGTTACTATTACTACTACTACTACTACTACTACTACTACTACTACTACTATTATCTTAAGAGACAGAGTCTCACTATTTATCCGAGTTGTATCTGGTACTGTTACAGGCAACTGAGCTAGATAGAAATATTATAGGCAGTCAGACAGGGCTGGGCCCTCAAAGGAGCCAGTGCAGAAGGCCAGGTACTTTGCAACTGTTGGGGAGACAAACACCTCCCACTGTGGGCCAGGCCTCAAGACAAAAGATCAAGCAAATACACTCATATCCTAAGGACTGACATTCTAAATAGTTCTCTATCATCTTGAGGAAGCCAAGCATCACTATCCCGACCACCTACAGGAAGAGTCACTGCTCTGTATGCATACTCACTTGCTATGTGACTGGCTTCCCCATTTGTCCCCAATTTAATCAGTTTTACCTGAGCAATTAATCTTATTGGTTGACCATAGTTCTGTCTCAGCTTATGCCCGCCTTGTGAGTTCTCATTTTCCCAACTTTAGTCCTGCATCACTTTGTGTTTTATAAACATTTCCATTGTTCCTAAAATTCATTCTTTGATTTTAAAGAACACAAACTTGTACCAGACCTATAGTAGTTTGGGAATTTCTTTCCCCTATATCAGTACTATACATGCATATCCAGGCATCTAATTTCTATTGCCCATTCTAATTCACCACTCTAACCTGCCTTTTCTAATGTAAGACATAAGGGGGAAAAATCCACTGGTTCAATTTTTAAAAGGCTTTTGATCCATCTTACCAGTTAAATGTTTCCAAGCCCAGTAAAACAAGCTCAGCCTTTCCTGGACTACAGTAGTTATTTCCTGCATCTCTGCTTCTCCCAGGATTACAAAATTTACTCATCAGAGTAAGGAAAAAATGTCAAAGCAGTGATTGAAATAGCTTCGATCTATGATATAAAGAAAGGCATCTGTAAGCCTGTTCAAAAATCCGTTAGGAATGTTTATAAGGCATAGCCAAATGGAAGTTTGTTATAGGTAGAGAAGCTTTTTACCCCCACATCTAATTATAGTGAACTCTTCCGTAGTTCTTCCTCCATCCTCAGAATCAGCATAGCACGTGACGAGAAGGCCTTCCGGAGGCTTGAGAGGAACCTAGGACAAGTCTTCTTTGCATAGTAAGGAACTTTCTACTGTCTGATGCTTGGCGCAGCCCACAAGGAGCCCGGTTGCATAGGAAGAAACTTGCACTGGTGAGCTCAGCTTTTCCCCCAAAATTGAATTATTCTAGCAAGGAAATGTCTAAAGAAGTCCTTTAGCAATGCTAAACCAGGACACCTCTACAGAGGCCTTGCCTCACCTGAGGTGAAGAAGTCAATGGAAAGAGTCCAACAGCTCTGGTACTGTGCCTGTTTTGTTTTCCTCTCCATCTCAGCAGGTTACATTCAACTGAATAGGCTTTGTTGGTTTTTTTGTTTGTTTGCTTTTTGTTTTTTTGTACCAGGGATTAGGCAGGCCCTTAAACAGCTGAGCTAAATCCCTGGGTAGGCTCTTATATTGATCTGTAAATGGGGAACTCTCTAGGGTAAGAAGGATGGCCTAGGGAAGATAACATGTACAGGTATTCTCCCTCCCACACTCCAGTGGAGGAGTAAGTAACTCATAAGAACAATGTCAACAGACAGTCTCTCAGCAAGAGATCTGGGATACAGTTTGATCCCATATTTCAGAAGCCTGAGGAAAGAGAGCAATAAAAATGGGTACCTAATGATCCAAGATAAAGAAATAGAAAAACTTTCAAAGCTACTGAACTGGAAAAAGCAAGAGAACAAAACAGAAATAGAAGAATAAGTTTAGAGAATTATACTATATACTTGCCTAATTCCTTGAAATTGTATAAGACCAGAAATACTACCTTTAGGCATGATAGTGCAATCCCAGTATTTGAGAGGCTGAGGCAGGAGGATTGCTGCAAGTTCAAGATCAGCACGGGCTTTAAAGTGAACTCAAGGCCAGCCTGAACTGCATAATGAGAACTTGTCTCAAAAAAAAAAGACAAAACAAAAAAATATTACCTTTAATTGGAGATTTTATTTTTATTAGCCCTTTAATTTTGAGGTAAACATACATTTACATACATTTTAAGTACTAATGCAGGGAGATTTTGTATTTCCTTTAGCCAGTTTCCCCACTGAGAATATCTATAAACCTGCAGCACAAATTCACAACAAGAAAGAGATGTCAGCTGGAGAACTATCGATGTCCAGCTCCACCGCCAAGACAGTGAATGAGTTGTTTGGACAGACACCTGAGCAGTGGAGTATCCAAACAGGACAGCTAGTGTTAGAGGACCGGAGACAGGATGGGAATAGTAGGAACAGGGAACAAGGAAAGCTAAGGAGAGAAATTCAACTCACTGGACAGTGCCCTAAATTGTATTGTAGATGATTTGACCTGTACTCTAGAGTTCAGTGGGAGACACTGCAGAATTTAAGGAAGCGATTCACTGCTTTTATTTAACTATACATTTTCAGAGTTTGATTTCTGGAGTTTTGACAGTTCAAAGCCCAGACTTCAAATCCCATCTACTACAGAGTAAACTTGACATCATATTCAGACTTGCTAAGCCTCAACTTCCTAATTTTAATTATGAATAAAGTGACTTTTATTTCACAGTTTTGTCATAAGCATTGGGTACAGTGTTAGAATAATCTGCACCAAATTGCGTACTGTGGCTAAGTCTCTAGCCATAGTCTAACCTGCCTTCTTAGTGAATAATGTTATGGTTTAGGAAACACTCTATGAGTATAGCAATGTTCCATGCAAATTTAATGCACATGGCATTTGAGAGAAAGGTAAAATAAAGGCTGCCCTTGTTGTTGTGAAGCTTTTTGTCCCATACACATCTCCTCTTTTTGTATGTATTCTTCAGCAGAAATCAAAAACCAGGAGAGAATGGATAACACATTTGAAGTATTGAGAGAAAAGATTGCAAACATCTTAGTCACTTTCCTCATCCATGGAACAAAATACCTGACACTTTCAGCTTAAAGGATGACGGGTTTGTTTCGGTCCATATTTTAGAAGATTCAATCTATGTTTGTCTGACTCAAAGGAACCACAGGGTAGAAGGGTAGCTAGATGAAGATTCCTCCTATGAAAGTTGTCATGAAGTAACTACAAAAGGACAAACTGGTTAGGCAGGCTATGCCCTCCCTGGTCACATCCTCAGTGACTCACCTCTTCTGACCAGACTCACCTCTTCTGTCATGTTCGTAACATGACATATAGCTCCAACTCAATCACCCTTCAAAAGCTCAGTGCGTGGACCCTTGAAGTTTTTGGGGAATATCCAAATATTAACCAGAACACAAATCAAGTTACTACACTGAGCAAAACCATCTTTTAAGAAAGAAAAAAATTTTCAGATGAACAAAACAGCTATCAAAGCAAAAATGCAAATAACTCAAATAATAATGGCAAAAGACTTGCTAGACATTTCTGTGCGGAAGTCACAATGACCAAGGATGCAAAAAGTTTTAACTGTAACTCATCATTACAGAAATGCCACTAATACCACAATAAAAATTCATCTCAAGGCATGAGAATGGCTACTACAATAAAGAAAAACTAGAGTATTGACAGGGATGTGAATGAAAAGGATATATTGTACGTGGGCTAGAAAAATAATATGCAGATTTCTCAAAAATTAAAATTCAACTACTATATGATGCAGCAATCCCTCTTCTAGGTGTATATCCAAAGGAAATAAAATCATTAATATCAAAGAGATATCTATATTCCAGTGCTCACTGATTTATTACATGTGATAGACAAGATATGGAATCAATCTAAGTGTCCACAGGTGGTTGAATATATAAAAACAATTTGGAATATATACATAATTGTAATAATCAATAAATGCATAAAAATATATATTTCAAATATATGTGTGTCATTGAGTAGTATGTTCTACTAAAGAAGTATATTCTGTAATTTGTGGCAACGCAGGGAGACCATAGGACAAGTATGCTAAATGAAATGAAGCCATGCAGAGAAAGACAAAAGTACTGTGTTTACAGATATATGTGGAGTGTATAATGCCAAACTTTAAATTTAATAAAAGTGTTTTTCTCACCAAATATCCACTTTTAGAACTGTTGCTTTTCCAGAGCCTTACTTTTACTATGATGAAATAAAGAGTTGACTTGTATCTAACAAGATTTTTGTAGAACTGAATTAT
>PVJX010048247.1:0-11551 GCA_004027295.1 Dolichotis patagonum
TCCCAAGAACTAGAGTATTTCCTTTCAAGACCTCTCTATGCCCTTCACCTAAATAGTCCAAGAATTCAGTCCAATACCAGGTAGTTCTGTTTTCCAAATACCAGAGAGAAAGAGACTGGAGTCTGTCATCGTAGCTGCTATGGTCGCAGTCATAGTGTTTTGTGACTAAATTTTGGATCCTGAGTCTTTTATTTAGCATATTTTCTACTGAAATGTTTACAGAGCATCTTTGATGTACCAGACACTGGGCCTAGGTACCAGGGTATAGGGAAGGAACATACTAGACATGGCTCTGACCCCATGAGGCTGTCTCAGTACCATAGTCCAGTCAGAAATATCATTGCAGGACCAAATAGGCCCACTTAAGGAGATGAGCCACAGTTGTGTTCCACATTAGTGCTTTCTTGGGTATTTGTAGGCTCCAATGCTATCACCCAAAATTATAGAGCTTTGAGTGTTTGCGCTGTTAGCCATACCCTGAAGTAGAAATAATTCACCTCCATGGCCAAACACTGAGTCCCTTGGATCAAGCCTGAGTTATCAGCTGAGAATTCTCCTGCTCTGCAGATGAGTTGCCCTTTGTGGCAACTGGTGCCTTACCTGTAATCAGACCTTCGGGGCTACCCTAACAGGTTCCCTAACTCCAGTTTCAGTTTCTCAGATTAGTGTGTTGATCCTACTTTTCCCAGAACACTCTCGCCTCCTCATGCAAATTGTGTATTTCTTCCTTAATAGGTCCACAAATAAGCAGAAGAAAGTGCCATTAAGTCACATAGAAGAAGGATACTTTGTTATGAACTTTGTGACCTTACATTTGTACAAAAAATGGAAGCCACTCTTGAGAGCCTTCACAGAGCAGTTGAGATTAGTGACTCATCGTCCCCATGTGACTACCTATCTTTGCCTAGAGAGAGACAGAGGGAAAAAAAAACAGGCTCATGTAAGTGAAACAATAAACTGTCATCATCTTTGGGGAGAAAAGTATTCTGCCACAGCAACAGAAAGCAGACCTAGACTGAACCCTGCCCAACACACATGCATACATACGCATACAGACACATTTTGCTTTTGTGGAAAATTCCTGCTCCCTACACTTGTCCAAGAACATTTCTTGACTGTGTTGTTCGAAATTCATATTTGCTTAAAAAAGGGAGAGGGCTATAAATAAGATTCCACTGGAGCTGAGTTTTATTCCTACCCTTCCAAACTAGGGGTGCCGCTTAGCAGTAGAGTGCTTGCCTAGTATATGAACAGCCCTTGGGAACAATCCTCTGGAAGGGAGGCAAGGAAGGGAAGAGAAGAGAAAAGAAGGGAGGGGAAGGAAGGGGAGGGCCAGAAAGGAGAAGGGAAGGTAAGGGAAGAGAAGGGAGTTATCAATACTACCTACTGTTTTAAAGTTAGATGTGAACTAAGACATTTCAATTTCAACAATGATTATTCTTATTCTTTCAATTTAAAAATTTTCCTCCCCAAAGGACATTAGTTTCTTGCTCCCTTTTACTCTCTCCCATTCCTCCAGCTCTCTCTTTATATATGCATTTGTGTATGCATATGCCTGTGGTTGTATGTGTGTGCATGTGTGTGCGTGTGTGTGTGTGTGTGTGTGTGTGTGTGTTTCTTTCTGACCTTCCGACTGGTCTCTCCCCACCCACCTCCCCATTGTTTTCTCTCTGGTTTGTGTGTCTGACTTGTCTTCTTGTAAGTTTGTATTTATCTTAATTAGTCAGCTGTCTTCGGCTATAACAAAACACCCTAACTCAAATAGCTTAGAGGACAAAGAAATATATTACTTCCCTTAACAAGGAGACCATGGAGCAGTTTCTCCAAGATGGGTCGGTTCAATAGGTCAACAGAGTCACTGAGTTCTTCATTCAGTGACTGTTACTTAGTGCTAATTGTATCTGGCTTTGATTTAGGCACACAGGATGCACATAGATCAGAAAGGAAGAGGGAGGGAAGGGCAGAGGAGAAGGGAGGTGGATGGAGAGCAAAAGAAAAAAAAAGAAAATATCTGTGCTTGTAGAGCTTATATTCTTGGCTCTTTACAGCGTTGCCTCAGTTCCAGTTAACATCATAACACACTGCACTTAGAGGACATTTCCTCCTGTGTGTGTTTGGTACTGGGGATGGAACCCAAGGCCTAGCACATGCTAAGAAAGTGCTGCACTACTGAGCTATACCTCCAGCCTTTTTTCTCTTTTTTAGTTTGAGATGAGATCCTGCTGTTGTCCACGCTGTTCTTGAACTTTACATCTTCCTGTCTCAGCCTCCTTAGTAACTGAGATCACAGGTGTGTGTCACGTCACCCAGGTTTTTGTGTTTATCATAAAGAATAAAAATTTCTCCTTTTGCCTCAGCTTTTTTCCATTTATTTTGGTCTTCTTTAATGTCTTTCAACATTTTATAATTTTTAGAAGTAAATTTTATACTTTTTTTCAATTTTCAATTAATTTCTATGGATTCTTCTTGACATTTTGTAAATGGAATTTTTTCTTAATTTTTTCAGGTGTTCATGGCAAGTGTTTAGAAATACAATTAATTTTTGTATATTGATCTTATTTCCTGCAGCATTATTGAATTCATCTGGTCTTTCCTTTCTGTCAAATCCCATTTAACGTTCTGAGTGGGGATGAACATGTTGTGAGTTCCTGCCACTTCTGTGTGGATGACACAGAGCTGCTCAGCTTCTGCTGTGACTGCATGCTGAAGCTGTGGGTAGGTGACTTGGTCTTTGGTTCTCTTGAACTAAAACATCTGAAAAGCTTAGGTACCTCTTGTGGAAAGCTCTCCAGTACTGAGTATCCTGACACTCAGGAGCTCAAGCTTTACAAAGAATTTCTGAGCACAGTGTAAGGAGCTGTCATGGTTTATGTCAGTGGCCCCCAAGCCTCATGCAATAATGGACACGACCAAATCTAGCATTTGTGATTGGTTCATTGTCTAGCACTTGGATTGGTGATGTGAGTGTTTTACCCGCCCAGGGGTGGAGCCAGGATATAATGAAACTGCCAGAAGAAGGTGTGTCTCTCTCTTTGCAGGTTCATGCCTTGTTGTTCGTGGCGACCGTGAACAGCAGCTCCGCCATGCCACCCTGCCTTGGAGCTAACTGAGTATGGACTGAAACCTCCAAGAACTGTAAGAAAAATAAACCTTTCCTTCCCTAATTTTGGGCCTCAGGTATTTTGTCTCAACAATGAGTAAAAAGTAACTAAGACAGGAGCCTAGCATCAAACCATGAGAGAAAGAGAAGTCTGTAGCTGTGTCCTGTCTGTAGATATGAACTTGGTGGAAACAAGGCATGGAGGCCACTGGACTAAGAGCTCCCCTTCCCCCTTGGCTGTTTTGGAGATGGGCTTTGTCATGTTTGGGTCATATGTGGGGTCTTCAAGCTGTCATTTCTCCGGTTCTCCTTCTGATCTGGAAACTTAGGTAGGCCTGGGTGGTCACACAGAATAAATAGCCAGCCCTGGTTGAGAGGTGGTTGAGAAAGCCAGGTTTGAGTACAGATCAGCAGTCTGAGATCTAGGAGGCAAGGGCACAAGGAAAGGTGATGTAATTTTGAGAAAAGTGACCATCTAGAGTCCTTCCAGAGCTTTGTGGACATGGTCAGCAGGTCCCAACAGTTCTGTCTGGGGACACTGTTGCTTAGTGAGGAGGGAGTAGAGGAGGGGCCAGGTCAAAGATGGCTAGATGGCTGAAAATGTTGGCCATGGAGAAAGTTGGTTCTCAGTTTTGCTGACTTCTGGCTTCAGGAAAGAGATAGGATGGTGTAGGTCAAGGTTGGTTCCTTTGTTTCATCATGGGTAACTGGGAAGAAGAAAGCTCCCAACTCTACAGATGATCTCTGAGGAATATCTATCATCTGTGAGTGCCAAGACCAGGTCAGACAAAGGAGGCTTTGCGTTCTGTCTAAGTTGGTTCAACCCAGTCAGTCAGGGCTCATCAGCTGTTAAGATCCTGGCTGGTTATATGAAGGACCTCCTGGGCCTCACTGAGCCCCCACAGCCTCACAGAAGCAGCTGTGTGCTAGAGATGCCCCAAAGCTTAGCTACCTCATACCGGACCCCAACAGACCTCCACACCATCTCTGTGCTGCATCAAAACACAGAGAAGAAAAAATCTCATTGTTCCACTACCTAGAGTTAACTACAAAAATGTTGGAGGGTATCTGTGTGTGTGCGTGTGTGTGTGTGTGTGTGTGCGCACACGTGCGCTTGCATGGATATGTAAATATCTTTACAAAATTGGAGCTATACAGAAATACTGAATACAGAGCCATAACACATTTAAGATACACATATTGTTATTGCTTTGGTTTTTCTAACTATTAATTAGAGCAGCTACCTCCTATTTTCCAAACCTCCCACTTTGTGGTTCTTTGTTATAGCAACCCTAGACATAAACACAGCTAGTAGACCAAAAACACAAGAGAGAGCGCCATATGTAGACTATAAAATAAAATCAGAGTCTTTCATTACCAACTTTAGAACAAACTACCCTCACTTTGGTGTATTTTACATACTAGAAGCAAGTCATTGTAGAAGACTACACAGGCACCTCTTCCTGAATGCAGAACAATTGCTGCAACATTAGTTAAATCAATGTTATTTCCGTACACTGATATGTAAAGAGCTGGCTATGGTCTTTCTTTCTCTCTTCAACTGGCTCTAAGCAATGCAATAAAGGCCAGCTGAAGTACTGATACGTAGTCTTTGGGGCCATTTTGGCAGTCTCCTGTTTCCTCACATTGTGTTCTCTATAAAAGAAGTGAGTACAGTGGGATGGCAGAGCCAGTCAGCTCCATGAATGAACCTCGAAATAAAGAAGCTATGAGTTCCCAGGACACAAAAGTTTACATATCAGAAACTAAAACAATGGCCTCCCAAAACAATTCAATTGCTACCTTAATTGAATTATGCAGAATGATTCTTCTGCATGTCATTCTCCCAGCATATTGCAAAGATGCTTTGCTCTCCACCTGGCTAACCAGCTCAAGTGACTCACTATCCTCATTGTCACTCATCTTTGAGCAACCCCTTTCTTCACAGGATAGTAAATTCTGGGAGGGGCTTTGGATCAAGGCCTTTGTCTGCATATCCTCACTTGGATGGGGTTTAAGGCCCTTGGCTGCCCTTAACTTTGAATATGTCTTGGTGTCTTTTCTCTTGCCATGGGTTGCATTGGAGGTGGTAGATTGGAATCAACTTGCCAAGATCCCAATAACTTCTCAATGGGATTACAAATATAACTTTTTGGATTGTGAGGAGGACTGGAAAAGGAATTATAATACTTGGATTACAATATTCACTATTGGGATTACACTGGTCATTAGATTCAGCCTGCACTCAAGAAGAGGAGCTTCTGTAAAGCCATGAATATGAAGGGATAGAGACTATTAGGAGGCATTTTAGAAGATGGCTCCAAAATCCTACCAAATTCCCATTACTTCATTAATTTCTAGTATACCTGAAGTAGATCTCTAAAACAGTTTTGGGACAAATAGCAGAAACAAATTGAGAAATTACATTCTCAAGATAAATGAAAACAGAGCCATGCACATTGGCATGTACCTGTAGTACCAGCTACCTCCAATGAACCACGCTTCCTGGTATTCACTCTCGGATAGCCCTCAAATATTGAATCAGGTCACTTCCTTCCATCAACCAAATATGGCCCCAAATCTAGCAGCTTCCATGTTGATATTTTTAGGGGCCCTAAGTTACCACGTAAAAAAGGCTGGCTGCTCTGCTAGAGAGACCCTGAAAAAAGACCACGTGGAGAGGTCACATGAAGCAAGAGAGACCCGAGACTAAAGAGAACAAAGCCCAGTTATCCCAGCTGTCTGCTGAGCTCAGCCCTCCTATCCTCCCCACCAATATGCCCGACATGGGAGTGACACCACTAAATTTTCTCATCCTGTCAACTAAATGTTACCCTATTAGAGGGTCACAAGTAAGACTAATGTAAGAACTGTCCCCAGCCGACTCAGAAAATTGTGGAAAGTAATATGTTACTGTTGTTTTAAGCCACTAAGTTTTGGGGTGGCATGCCAGATAGCAATAAATATCTAAAACAAAATAAATTAATTAATTAATAAAAATTGTGTGCCTAGTACCTACTATATATTAAGATCCTGCGCTTTCTCAACATGATACTGCTCAATTCTCTTATCATTCTTGGGAGATCTTGATGTTCATACCAGGTGTATAGGTCAGACAGTTAAAAACTTAAACATGAAGCAATATACAGCTCTAGGCATTCACCCATGCATCCCTTCAGAAAGTCAAGTGGTATCTGAGGCTCATAAACAATGACCTTTTTTGTTCTTCCACTGTGACATACAAACCTCATCATTTTCCAAATGTTCTGGGATGCACAAGTTAAGAAGGAGCAAATCCAAAATTTACATGCAATTTATGCCCAACTTCAGGTCAAATGTACCATACACATACACACCTGCTTCCTAAGACATTTTTAGGATCTAAGTCAGTAATTCTTAACTTGCTGGGGATTGGGTATGTACAGCACACACAAGACCAGGGAGGGCCAAGGACAAATCTAATTTCTCTAGTAAAGGTGTTTTAGGTCCAGAAACTGTATTACTTACGCAAACAGCCCAAGGCATCAGCTCTTCATGATCCTTGTCACACATACCAAATAGACAAGAATATAAAAGGGGGCCAGATGATTGTTACTTGAGTTGTGGGATAAAGCACTACTGAGGAGTTGATTCTAGACAGCAGCTGAGTAGTTTTACACTCTTAGGGAGGTGGAGCATAAAGCTTTATCCCTCAAAAGAGCCCAAGGGAATAAGGAAGCAAGGGGAATTGGCCTCAGCACAGCTCCTCATGTGATTCCCCTTCTCCTATGTTCCAGGAGGGTCACAAGGCATTCTATAAGCACCCACATGAGCTGCTGCGCAAATCTTTGTCTGTACAGTCTGTGTGGATCCACGCAATAAAGTCACCTGGATGCCATGGAAGGCATTCCCTTACAATGGACACCCTTGATTCTTTAATGAAAAGTAAGAATCCATTCACATAAAAATTCACACACACTTGAAAAGTTTGTCTATTCTCTCAAAGACTTCACAAGTCTCCCTGAAGCTTCTAGGGGTCTCATGCTTCCCAGATCAAGAAGTCTGATCTAAAATGAATTCTTTGATTTTTTTTTGGCAGTAGTAAAGATTGTACACAGAGTGTTCACATTGGTCTATATACAAAGCCCTTTTATTAGCTTTTATTTTGAGACAAGTTCTCTCTAAGTCACTAAATTACTTGCAATCCTCTTGCTTTAGTCTCCTGAGAGATATAATTACAGGTATATGTTACCACACACATCTTTCCTAGTGGATTCTTAATTAAAAGGATTTTTCACCCTTTAAGGAAGAAGAAGGAGGGCGGGAGCAGGAGGAGGAGAAAAATAAACTTGTATTGAAGTAGAAAGACTTTCTTAAAATCTCCATATCCTAAGAAACTAGATATTAAAAAGTTTTTAGGACCTGTTTAGTCACTACCCAGATGAGAGCTGTATTAGTTACTTTCCCATCGCTGAGACAAAATTTAAAGGAACTTGCAATTTAAAGGAAGAGAAGTTTACTCTGAGTGACAGATTCAGTGCATTCGGTCATGGTCGGCAGGCTTCAAGGCAGAAACAGCATGGTGAAAAGGCCTTGAGGAGGGAAGGAAGCTGCTTACATCATGGCAGCCAGGAAGCAGAGAGAGAGGAGGGAGGGCACAGGCACAAAAATACACCCTTCCAAGCCGCCTCCAGCCAGGCCCTACCTCCTAACAGACTTTCAGCGCTCTGAATGCACAAGACTTCTGGGGGACATGTTATATCTACACTATAACAACTGCTTCAAGGAAGTTCGTATTCTGCCTCAGGTTTCTCAACTATAAAATAATAATTTATGTCTGACAGTATTAATTAGAAACTGAGTTCAGTTTCATGGAACAGAAGCTTCAGTAATAAGTGGCTAAGCATTAGGGGTTTGTCTTTGTCCTATAATGAGAAGTCTGCAGACAGATGCTTGTTGAGTAGCTTACAAATTCAGAGTGCTTTAGACTTTTGTGAACTTTTTCTCATTTTGGAAAGAATTTCCAATTACATTTGGCAAGTAATGTTCATGAGTAGGCAAAGGGCAAAGAACAGTTGAGTCAGTCTCCATTTAAAATATTTTTCTGTTCTGCATGGTTACCTAATAACTTCTACAAGTAATGGTTTTACAGCCTCCTCCTTTCAAGGAAGCCTAGCATATGAAGGTTTAAGCAAGGACCATTGCTACCCTTCACAGACAGGCACAGAGCTGGAAGGAAAATGAATACCATGTGGGCAGCAGGCTGTCTCTGACACACTTCGTACCTATTTCTCAGTTGGGAGAGGGCAGTAATTATATCTTGTTGCTCAAAACACAATAGATATTTATCATATGTAAATCACCAAGAGCACTTTGGAAATAGTAATGTTGAATAAAAACAGTCCTAAAAAAAATAGTCCTGTAAAACATGACTCACAAACCCCTAGGTGCCATCTCCTCTATGTGACAACCACAAGAAGATATTCACCACAAGCAGGGGTGTGGAGAATACTCCAGCACCAGAATTTCATAGCCAGTGTTCCTTTAGAACAGTGGCCCAGTGTGAAAACTCACTGACCAGCGATTGGGTATTCTGTCAAAGCACTATGAGCCCTGCTACACACATAACAGTACCTACTAAACCTACCTAACTCAACTTACTGATTACACATTTGTCTTAGTTACTGTCTCATTGCTGAGACACAATACCTGACACCCACAATTTAAAAGAGGAGAGGTTTTGTAGAAGATGACTTGGGCAGCTTCAGCATTAGCTAAACTGAGCCCTATCTCCATGTGCTGACATGTGCAGAGCTGGCTAAGCTATTTCCTTCTCTCTTCAATTGACTCTAAGCAATGTAAATAGGGCTGGCTGAGGTACTGATGTATAATCTTTGAAGCTAGCTGACACTTTCCTGTGTCCTCGCCTTGTGTCTCCCTATAAACAGTTGAGCACAGTGGAATGGCAGAGCCACATAGCTCCAGGAATGTCAACTGGACATGAGCTTCAGAATGAGAGGCTATGAATTTCCAGGGCATAAAAGTTTACATATCAGAAACTGAAGCAACAAACCCCTAACATTCAAATACTACCCCAACCGAGTTATGCAGATTGGTCTTTCTGCATACCCTTCACTCTGCGTATTGCAGAGATTTTTTTCTAGTCTCTTAAGCCTAGCTCAAAGTCTCATGTAATTCCCACCGTCCACTGTCACTCATCCTCAAGCCACTCCCTTCTCCATGAGTTAATAAATTCTTGACTGAGGTGCTGGGGCAAGACCTTTGTTCCGTGAATCCTCACCTAGACTGGACTCAGTACCCCTTGGTTCCCCCATAACTGTAAATATGTTTTCATGTCTTTATTCTCTCCATGGATTGCTATGGAGGTGGTAGATTGGAAATAACTTGCCGAGATTCCAGTAATGTTTCAATAGGCTTATAAATATAAACTTTCTAGGTGGGAAAAGGGATTACAATAAGGTTTATTCTGGCTGACATTTTGTAGAGATTTCAACCCATAATTGGCTGACTCCAAGGCAGGTTATCATGGCAGAGGTGAATTGCTCATGGCATGGCAGGCAAGAAGCAGAGAGAAATCAAGGGAGGAGAAAAGGAGATAGACCATTCAAAATAATAATCAAAAAAAGAAAACATGGCATTTATACATAACAGAGTACTACTCTGCCACAAAGAAGGATAAACTTGAAACATTTGTAGGAAAAGGAATGTACCTTGAGATAATAATGCTAAGCAAATTTAATCAGATACATGAGTTTAAATATTTCATAGTTTCTCATATAAATATTATTATTATTACTATTATTATTGGTACCAAGAATCAAATTTAAGACTTTATGCTTGTCATATAGGCACTTATGCTACTGAGCTATAAATAATTTAAAGAGCAACAGATAAGAGGAAACAGAGATATATATTTTACTATCTATCCCTGCCCTAATGGGGAGGGGAACTAAAAGATGGAGGGATAAAGGAAGGAGGGGAAATAAAAATAATTAAGATGTGTTATGTACATGTACCAACTCCCCATGGTGAATGTAATCATAATGTGCTGAAAATGTACTAATAAAAATAAATCTAAAAAATAAGTTTATCCATTCTACTGTTGATCGATACTTAATGTTGGTTCCAATGTGGGGACTGCCATGAATATTCTTATATATGTATTTTGGTGAACATATTCACTTAATTGGATTTCACTAAGTGTGAAATTTCTGGACCATAGGTTAGGTACATGGCTTGAGTAGACACTAGACAGTTTTCTACAATGATTTTATTAATTTACATCTCCTTCGGCATAAATAAGAGTTCCAACTGCTCCATGTTTTCACCAATATTTGCCGTTTTCATCATTTTAATTTTAACCATTTTAGTAAACCTAAGGTAACTGAAAGAAGAGAATCAAACAGGAAAAATTAAATAGAAGAGAATCAAACATATTTATCACTCTTCAAAATTTGCAAGGCTTTCTTCCCTACTTTCTTCCCAAGCCATAGTTTTTATATGAATTGGGCCATTTGCCCTAACTATGATTCTAGTCAGCAAAAACTAGTCTGCCAGAGGCCATTGCCTCTGCCTCACCTTCTCTGAAGAGAAGATTCTTTCACTTACTTACACATTATGTCCTGGGAGAAGGATAAATGGAAATGGAGATAAATTCATCTTAAAAATATACTGAGGTCAAAGCTGTAGGAAAAAGTTAAATATGAAAATTCTGGGATTAAGAATACTTGACAGGGACTGGGGATTTAGCTAGCAGCATAAGCCCTTGCCTGGCAAGCGCGAGGTCTTGAGCTCAATCCCCAGTACCCTATACTGCCAAAAAAAGAGAATATTTGACAGTTAGATGCAGTGGTGCACACATATAACCCCAGCTACTTGGCAGGTTGAGGCAGGAGACTCACAAGTTCAAGGATAGCTTGGGCAACTTAGGGAGGCCCTAATAATAATAATAATAATAATAATAATAATAATAATAATGGCTGGAAATGTAGCTCAGTAGTAGACCACCCCTGTTGTACATCTCCAATACTGGAGAAAAAAAGAGGAGAGGAAATGAGAAGGGGAGGGAGAGCGAGAAAGAGAGAGAGAGAGAGAGAGAAACCAGGGCCTTGTCATACTAGGCCAACACATTCTGCCAGGCCAGATCTTGGCAAAAACTAACCCTCAGGAGTTTTCTCATTCCTCAGCAGACAATGGTGTCACAAGAGTGCCTGACCGCTCAGTGCAGTGCCACTTTGATAACTTAGGAACAAGGAGAATGCCAATACCACGTAGAGGCTACAGTATGCCAGTCACCCAAGTTACCTGTCAGTGAATTGTGCTAAGAACATAATCACAGTGGTGTGGGATGGAATGGACTTGGGGTTCTTCCAAACATTCTAAAAGGGAAAATGATTTTATAATTGTAGAAGAAGTGCTAGGCTTCCCAACATAGCACCAATTGGTTATATG